>JAIFZK010000176.1:2745000-2955000 GCA_027481765.1 Tenualosa thibaudeaui | reverse complement strand
TGTGTGTGTGTGTGTGTGTGTGTGTGTGTGTGTGTGTAAAGGCTAGGAGGGGTTAGATTACAAAGGCATGTCACGGGTGATGATTTCTGGATGGTGCCAACTTGTACAGAAAACGTTCTTCCTCTCTGTTCCCAGACAACTGACAACTGGATCAGACGTCAGATGTTTACACCTACTGCCTTTTCAGGGGTCTGATATGGCTGGCTCACAAAAAGCGGAACAGTTTAAGGGTTAACTCTGTTGAGTAGTGTATGACTGTATGCATGAGTGCATAGTACCGACTAGAAAAATCAGATCCATCAAAGCCATGTAACCATACTGCATGTGAGACTCGTGCACGTGCCTATTCTCTCACTAACTTTTTGTCTATGCTTTCATCCAATATACTCATACATGGACGTCATTGGGTCTGTCTAAGGTGGCTGAATGTCCTGCACACCTAACACTGGGGTTCAGGCTAGTGCATAGAGATTCATATTTGTCTGCTCACAAGGTTCTCAACATACACATCACAGATCACGTATTATATCATATGTGATGTGTACATATCACTGCATATCACGTGAAACTGCGATCTAAGCTTTCCAATGGTGTTGAGTCACTTGTCACTAGTTGCTGTGATGAATGGTTCAGAAGAAAATGAGCAAATTTCATAGTATTTAGCTTACGTTCTGCAGTTCTGCATCCATGGACACCCATTTTTCCATATATCAGAATAAGCACTAGAACCCATAGGAATTATTGGTTTAAAGCATCTCTATGCAAACCATTTCTGAGTATTCAAATTTAAAAATCACAGGAAATTTCTGCAATGACACTAGCAACTCTGTTTTTAAAGTGCATTTTAGTGCATCTAAGTGCATTTTAAAGCAATTAAAGTGCATTTTATAGCATCTTAATAAGCTTTTAAATAATGCCAACTTATTTAGATGTTTCCATAAAAAAGGACCACATGATCATGATCAATAAATCCTGGAGTGTTGAAAGGCAATGGGGGTTCAAAGAAAGCATGTAAGGGGAATGGTTCAGATAACAGGCCTTGATGAGTGCTCTACAGCTACTTGTATAAATTCAAGTATGATGACATTTTTTCTGTGCGCACACACTTTTACCTTGAATGGCACCGGTAAGAATATGAAACTACTTTCACCCCTGATTACACTTTCTCCAATGAATAGTTACGGTCCTTGATTTTGATTTGTTGAATCGCATTCAGTGCCGTTATATATTCCCTGATATAGGACGACTGAGACCGCATTTCGTTCTGTATTGCGTTACTTGGCAACCATTCAGCTGAAGGAAATATATTTCTCGGCGGAGGAATTGATGCTTAGGAATAAATCGCTACATTTCTTGTTGCTGTGGCTTTGTCTAATGAAACCATGCTAGGTATGTGTGCTAACTGTTTTAGAAAAGCAGTAAGCCCATTGAATCTGTTCTATACTGTGAATATAGCAAAGCTGAAGGGGTTTAACGACAATCGCTCCGCTCACTTCGTGCCTAACAACACCCCTCAGCTGTGCTATATCCACAGTATAGAATGGTCTCTTGGGGCTTATTGCATAAGTATATTCCAAATATCATAGCAACATAACAACAACAAGAAGATTGAACACTACAGTTTATACTGTTTATACTGATTTAATGCGACAAAATAACACAGATCTGCAAATAAATAGTGGACATTTCCGATTCCCTTTTACTGGTCATGGACAGAGCCAATGTTGTTGGGAAAAACTGACTTACCAGTACAAATGGAACACACCATAAGTCCGGAGGGGGTGCACAGGGGTGGGGTTACCCCAAACATCCAGATTCCTCCCCATCACTCAACAGTCACTCATCAGCCGGGAGCCTCACTCTGTGTGTGTGTTAAGTGTGTGTGTGTGTGTGTGTGTTTTGAAGGGGGGGTGTGTGTGCAGCCTAACCCAGTTCCCCCTGCCTTTGTCGGGAGACCTCCGGAGCCTGGTCAGGAGACTCAACACTACCCAACAATAACCCTCAATCAGCGGCACCCAATAAAGAGCCATTTCCTGTCTTTGTCCAGAGCCTTTCAGAGATGGCTGATGTTCTTGTTGCAAGAATCCAATGGAGACACACTTTCTAGCAAAATTAATGGCCTTGTCATGGCTCACTTGTGTGGCTTTGTTTTCATGGCATTTTGTTTGGGACGTCTCTGGGTGGAAACAACACTGACACAACCACGAGACAACATCCCACTGTCTATGTGGGTAAAGTGGCAACTGGCAAGTGAAGTCCCTTTGGTGTGAACGAACTAACTAACTAACTAGAAAAGACTTTTTTTACCCCTCTGTCACCCTGGTATTGGGCATCGCTTTGAGTGCTAATCAGTGAATCAGTGGCCAGAGGAATTTGGAAGAGTTTTAGACAGGGGCGTTTGATGATGTCTCCTGCCCTCCATCAGCACTGGAGTAACAGCTAAGGGTATGCACCAAAGTTCAGAGAGAATGAGAGAGAGAGAGAGAAAGGAGGAGGTGGGGGATTGTCCTCTTCCTCCCTTTGGGGCTTCCGTAAGGTAATAAAGAGTTTCCTGTGGTAAGACTGAACCCCGTTAGTTACCCCCCCCCCCCCCGCACACACACACACATACACACACACACATACACACACACATCTCTCTATGAAGATAAATCAGTCTTTCCCATGAAAGAACCTCAGACCAACTGATTCACTTAACTGGTTCATGTGAGCAATTACAGAGAGCTGGTAGCAGTCAGCACTGGTGTAAAAGATTTCCTTCTAGGCACAAACTAAATTTACGAGGAGTTCAGACCTGTCGCTCCAGTCATGAGCAACCACTCGATTGTTCTCCAAAGCCAAGAAAGTCTTTTTTAACCTTTATATTGTAGGCAATCTGTGCATTAGACACACTTTGAAGGTAGTTACGGTTTGAGTATAAACTCATCTGAAGCTGAGTAAGCTGACATTGTGACAGAATTGCTTTGAGTTGTTAGTTTAATTTACAATTTTATTACATGAAGTTTTTAGTTGCTGCTACTGACCTTATATGACAACTCAAAAAGAAAGAAAATTCAAAAGAAATATTTTCAGTTACAAGTACTTTTAGTTCTTCTTATGCACATATTTACACTGTCAGGCTATGATGCTATCTTTGATAATGTTGACATTATACTGAATCTATATAAAAGCTTGGCACTTTTAAACGTGACCCCAGGACAAATAGAGTTGGATGGCTGTCTTTATGTAGATATTTTATGGTTTTAGAAATGGTAATCACTTGTCACTTATATCTCTATAAATAGATCCTCTATGCAAGTCAATTATTCTCATGCAGTGATTCATGATCAAATAATCTGACTTACCAAAAATGTACAGACTCCTCAGTAAAAACTAAAAAGTTAGTTTATTCTAGAGGGTGCATAGAAACGCATAGAAAAGTTTCTTTCCCTGTCTATGTGACGAGATGTCTGCATTTTTTTGTAGCTGAAGAAAAGTTAAATGAAAACAGTGATTAATGATTGACACCTTAAATTGGAAAGCCGTAGTCCAGTTGATGCCAATCCTTTGGGGAAACATTTTTGTACAGAGAAATATAGATATCCTCATCACAGTCATTGCATATCTTTTGGCACAATGCAGTATAGCAGCAAACAAATGTAATCATCCTAAATCTTAATGAAATACATGACCGCATATTTGTGAGGAGGGATATGGAGGGTAAATAGCACACACACACACCTGAGCAGACACAGCATGGCGTGTCATGTGACTGTCCCCATGGCATCACAATGGCTTTAATATGTGACCCATTAGCTTACTGTGTTAAGGGACACAGGATCACTGGTTGCCGTCTTGTGATCGACCCGATTGGGGAAAGTGTTGGAAAGTCATCTTTGAAACCTAGACGCTCGGCCATTTGAGCCTGGAGGCTGGCATCAGCAAAGGGAAAGATTTCCTAACGAGCTGGCTTTGTGTGCCTAACATATACAGGAGCTGGAGAGGGTTAGGGATGCACACACACACACGCATGCACACACGCACAGACACACACACACACACACACACACAAACATACACACACACAAACACACGCAGACACACACAAACACACACACACACAGTCCCAGTGCCCCCTAACCCTAAGCTCTGCACCGTTAAAATCCTTAACTGGCATGAATCAGCCAAGTCTTTGTGGGTTCAGGGCTTCGGGGGGAAACATTAAGACTCAGCCCATGACTGAATCTTTAACAAAAGATATCGCAAAATTCATCTTGGGCTAAAAAGACCCATTGTGGAAAAAAGGGGCCATTCTCTCATTCTCCTTTGCATATCAGATTGTCATGTGTCTGAGAAACATCTCCTAGCGTAATAATGCCATATTTTAGAGTTAACCACCTCTGTGTGGTGTGATTCGCTTTGCTAATGTGTGCAATTTGGGCCTCACTCACTGCATACAATTCTGCCCATTGACAAGTTTTGTGCGTGGAGGAGGGTATCGACAGAGGCACTCCCGCTGCTGATGTCACCACTCCTGTTGCCACAATGCCGCAGGGCAAAGGGTAAACAGTGGTCATGTCATGAGTGAGTGGGACCTGGGGGTAGGCGTGTGTGTGTGTAAATGGAGAGATGCCCGTCACATGAGGAGTTTCCAGAGTAGGTCCACTGGGGTGAGGGTGAGGGTGAGGGTGATGGTGGTTGCGGTTGGGGGGTGGGGTGGTGGGGTGCAGGGGTTCGGCTGGCACAGACATCAGAAGGGCCTGCCCGACGTTGTGTGTCTTTGAAGTATGGAGGGCTGGGCCTGATAAGGCGCCATGTTGTGTGTGTGAATGTGTGTGTGTGTGTGTGTGTATGTGTGTGTGTGCACCATGTGAGGGGTTCTGGATGACTCAGAGCCAGTGTTACACTGCCCACTGTGTGCCCCAGAAGCTGGGCTTCGAGGCCAACAATCTCACCCCACCTCCCCAATCTTACCCTCGCAACAGATGCTTTCACAGGCCATATGCAGTTTCTTTTATGTTGGAATTTAATTTGTCTGACAGTGTGATACATAGTCAGATCACCCGCTGAGTCTGGCTATGGAAGACACTAATAACCTTTCACAGAGGCCTGTTGTTTCTCAGAGAGAACTGCAGAGAGGTAAAATAAATCCTTTTAACTGACTAGACAGCATGATAAGATGAGTTCTAGAGGAATTAAATACTGTTTTTTGGGCTGACAGGGTGTGTGTTTTTCCCCAATAACGGAACATCTATGAGGTAGATCTGGGAAAAAAGTTTAAGCACTGCTTCATATCAATGCTCGTTTGAATAGTAACTATAACAACCATAGTAAACGACTGTTGAACTAGCAAGCAACAATGGAATTCACTGTGATACTAGTAGTACTAGTAACCAAAGAAATCAGTACCAAACCAAACCAAACAACCAAACAGGTTGCAGGTTTCTTTTAAAACTGAACCTGCACATTGGTGTGTATGCATGCAATTTTCATTGTCTACACGCATAAACGGCAACCGCAGGAGAACGGCCTTGGAGGTATAGGGAAGTGAATGGACCTAGTGGAGGCAACTGCGCTAGTGCGTTGTGGAGTCCTTTTTCTCCTGCTATGTCTATTATAACCTTATATCAAGACACCTCAGCGACCATTATCCACACAGAACATCTCTGCCATCTTTAGAACTCACCACTCCATTGTTAGTCCACAGTAGCCTACAATAGCCTTTCAATTACAGTCTAGTTCTGTATGGAAGGCCATCATATTGGATAATATACAATATATGTCCTCTTTGCAATTGGGACCAACTGTCAGCTGTTTGTCTAACCCTGAGCAGTAATTGAATGAGATGCGAAGAAGCAAAGTCCTTGTTGATACAGTGGCTTTGGCTCAGTCATGGTCGACTCAGGCGCGGCAGCATCATATAATTCAACCAATAACCGGAGAGCTTTTCAGCTGTTCCACGCCAAGCTATGAAAGATTGTTTTAAGCCATTGTTATGTGAGAGGTATTTCTCTTAAATCAATGTAGAAAATAGACTAAGTAGCCTACACACCACACACACACACGCATGCACACACACACACTTGCCAGGTGAGTTTGGTTCTCTGGGTGGTCTTTGTAAAGATAAGTCTGGTTAAAACCAAAAGAACAGGTTTAGGGATCTCTGTTTGCTTTGCGTATGGTACAAGCACTGCCATTTAGAGGTGAATTGAAAAGACTCCAAGTTTACATCAGATTAGCGGGAGGCCCAACATTACCAACGCAAACTTCAAAAAAGAAAACCTCACACACACACACACACACACATGCGCACACACAAACACACACGTCATTTCTGCAAACAGGCTGTGTTGTCTCATAAAGCCCATCAGTATGTCAGAGTGGGATTACCACGTCCTATCAACACCATAGAGGAAGAGCTGGTCAGGCGTGCTGCGGAAGAGAGGACATTTTGAAATAAAGAGATAAAGCAGTTAATCTGAACATTCCCATCCCAATCCCTCTGAGCTTCTCATTTCTATGAGCACACAGAGAGGAAGACAAAAAAAATTGAAATCCTCCATTTCTGTCTCCCTCTATTTTTTTTTTGTGTGCCTGTGTGTGTGGCTGCTCCAAACAACAGTGTATATTCTGAGTGTTTGTCCTTTGATGTTTGCATTCAGTAAAAAGACTTAAAGCACAGGAGAAAAGAAAGGGCGAGAAGCAGGCGGGTGTGAGAGATTTTGTGGTGCACTCCCCTCCAAACCCCCAAAAAAAAAAAAAAAAACACCTCCCCTCACCTCCCAGCTCCTCTCGCTCCCTCTCTCTTTCTGGCAAGGCTTCTGACGTCTCCCCGAGCAAAAGGAGAATTTTGGTTTCACCCGTTAAGCCGTCCGTCAAGCACTGCACATTTTTTTATTCCCCTCTTCCTCTTTTTCTTTCTGTCTCTCTTTCTCTTTCTCTCTCTCTCATTCTCGGTGGTGGCAGAGCTGTTGCGAGGGCCGCTTTTACACTCTTTTCAAACAATAACAGTTCAATACACCCCCCCCCCATCCCCCCATCTCCCTCCTCCACTGAACCCTCCTCCCCACACTTCCTCTGCCAAGGCCTACACATGCCAGCACATCCTTTAGAAATCCTTGAACTGACAACAAACGCAAAAACGCTCACCGCTGAGCGAGAAAAAGAGAGCCCTTCCACAGAGCTATGTAATTAAAGTAGGTCTAATACTCTTATATGCTGGGCCGGAGACGAGGAACAAAATTCTCTGCTTTGCTCTCTCTCTCTTTATCTCTCTCCTTCTTTCTCTCTCTCTTTTTTTTGCATCTCTCTTTGTCTTTCTACTTCTGACTCTCTTTTTGTGCATGTGTCGTCCTCTCTCTCTCTCTTTCTGTGTGTGTGTTTGTGTGTGTGTGTGTGTGTGAATTCTTGGCTAGGCTTTTTCAGTGCTCTGCAGCACTTGGTTAACGCTGGGTGAAAAAATAACCCTTTACCCCTATCCAGAAATACAAAAACAACACATTTAAAATGTCTCTGGCACAGACAGCAGCCTGTCTAATAGTAGCACACTGGCCAGCCAAGATCATGCAAAAGAAAGATAGCTCACTTCTGGGGTCTTCCCGACAACATGTCCACCTGGAAGTCAGCCTAAAACATTTCATTCGCTGGTTCAGTCTGTTATCTAGTACAGACAGGTGGGTGAAATGATTCTGAACACGTCTCATAGACGTTTACGTTTGCTCATCACCTTTCCTTTGCATTTGACATTTAAACACAGTATCTTATAAAAACAAACAAACAAACAAACAAATAAATAAAGGCCTGTTTGGAGAGGGAGGTGTTGATCGGTGAATGAGTGCACAAGTGAATGACCGCACTTCTTTTTTGTTTCCACTGGCGAGAGAGGGAGAGAGAGAGAAACAGAGAGAGAGGGGGAGAGAGAGAGAGAGAGAAAAGGCATGAAGAGGAGGCAAGCTGATCGATCTGAAACTGGGCGCTGGGCCCTTTTTTAATCTTAACATCTTCATCTCTGCCTGGTTTCCACTAAGCCAGTGCCGCCTCGACACAGTCAAGTCAGTCAGTCAGCCATCCATCCGCTCACCTCAACCCTTCCTAGTTAATGTATTCTGGGAGAGCCGACATTAAAGAGACAATCAAAGGCAAGAGCATCAGGACCTTGCTTGTGCTTCCAGAATGCAAAAGCGATGGAGAGAAAAAAAAAACAAAAGGAAAAAAAACAAACAAGAGTGAGAGATCTGAACTTGGGTCCTCTGAGCAAGTCCTTCCCATTGGCAAAGTTATCCTTTCAACCAGCTGAGGCTTTCAATAACTGACAAATAAAAATAACCCAGGCGTTATGGCTTCTGTAACAAGCACCCTGATAAGGGTGCACACACCCCTGCACATGAAACATGCATGCGTACACACATGCAAAACCCACACATGTGCACACACACACACATACACACACATACATGCACACACACTTAGTCATGCTGAAAAATGTAAGACTTCAAGGAGGAGTCAAGAAGGAAAGGAGAGAGAAAGAGATGCCCAGGTTGCATGAGTAACACCTGTCCATTATCTAAGAACAGGAATTTAGCTCTTCAAAGGAGCTGCTCAAACTCAACAAGCACCACATACCCCTCACAGGTGGCAGTTTTTTTTTTAACCCCCGTCGCTGTGAAGTATCAACTACAGCAAATCGATGAAGCAAAGCGCCAAAGCCAGGCCACCAGCAATGTGTCAAACAGGCTGTGCCGCACTTGTGTGTGTGTGTGTGTTTTTCTTTTCTTTTTGACAGAGGTGTGAATCAACTGGCACAGCCAGTCGAACCCCCCCCCCCCACAAAAAAAAAAAAACATGTCGGCATCGGGAGAGATGAAAGCGCACCGCAGCCGAAATCACTTTATCAGCAGGAGCCGCGCTCTCATTGTGTGAGGGCCCCTTTCAGGCCGCTGTTTGTTTGCAAACAAGAGTCACCTCCGTTAATTGACAGGCGTAACTAGAAGGGCTATTTTGGACACTGCAGAACCAGTATTCCCTTCTGCTACCGTAATCACTACAACGATTTTGGGTGTCACACACGCAAACACAAAGACACACACACACACACACACAAACACATCAAGTGAAGTAACGTCTGCAGGAATTTGCATCCAGGGCCTTTGATCTTTGCAATTTAAACAAAGCATGACTGGGCACATGAAAGGCGTGAAGGTTATATGGCTGCTGACAAAACCACCTTTGCTAGTGTGGAGACAAAACAAAGAGAGAGAGAGAGAGAGAGAATGTAATCCAGGAAGAGAGCGGGGGGAGAGAGAGAAAGAGAAAGAGAGAGAAAGAGAGAGAGAGTAAGAGAGAGAGGGAGAGAGGGAGGGAAAGAGAGAGTGTAAGACAGAGAGGGAGAGAGGGAGGGAGGGGAACATGGTTTGCCTGTGATCCTCATGAAGTTTGAACAGCGCTCACGGTTGCACACACGGTTGCCCAGTGAGCTGGCCCCGCTTACCGTAGCGAAAAGGACTAGAAGACGACAGAAATGGCTGGAAAGTGTTATGTCATCCACAGCAAACATCAAAAGATTTGCTCTCCCTTTCGTTTGTTTATGCTCCAGAGGGTTTACCTCTGGCTACCGTAACTCTTGCCAAGCCAGACACGTCGTATGGAACATGACAGGGAATCATGGGTCCAATAGACACAATATGACATGGTGATACTCGCTACTACTCTCTAACTAGAACTCCTCTACAGTCACAACTCTGACAAGCTGCTCAGGTGATGTTTGATGCTTTCAGGCAGAAGTTACAGAGTGAGAGAGAGAGTATACTGTGTGTAAGGGACAGTTACAGAGTGAGAGAGAGGGAGAGAGTATACTGTGTGTAAGGGACAGAGTTACAGAGTGAGAGAGAGGGAGAGAGTATACTGTGTGTAAGGGACAGAGTTACAGGGTGAGAGAGTATACTGTATGTGAGGTACAGAGTTACAGAGTGAGAGAGAGAGTATACTGTATGTAAGGGACAGAGTTACAGAGAGAGAGAGAGTATACAGTATGTAAGGGACAGAGTTACAGAGAGAGAGAGAGTATACAGTATGTAAGGGACAGAGTTACAGAGTGAGAGAGAGAGAGTATACTGTGTGTAATGGACAGACTTACAGAGTGAAAGAGAGTATACTGTATGTAAGGGACAGAGTTACAGAGAGAGAGAGAGAGAGTATACTGTATGTAAGGGACAGAGTTACAGAGTGTGAGAGAGAGAGTATACTGTGTGTAAGGGACAGAGTTACAGAGTGAGAGAGAGGGAGAGAGTATACTGTGTGTAAGGGACAGAGTTACAGAGTGAGAGAGTATACTGTATGTGAGGTACAGAGTTACAGAGTGAGAGAGAGAGTATACTGTATGTAAGGGACAGAGTTACAGAGAGAGAGAGAGTATACAGTATGTAAGGGACAGAGTTACAGAGTGAGAGAGAGAGAGTATACTGTGTGTAATGGACAGAGTTACAGAGTGTGAGAGAGAGAGTATACTGTGTGTAAGGGACAGAGTTACAGAGTGAGAGAGAGGGAGAGAGTATACTGTGTGTAAGGGACAGAGTTACAGAGTGAGAGAGTATACTGTATGTGAGGTACAGAGTTACAGAGTGAGAGAGAGAGTATACTGTATGTAAGGGACAGAGTTACAGAGAGAGAGAGAGTATACAGTATGTAAGGGACAGAGTTACAGAGTGAGAGAGAGAGAGTATACTGTGTGTAATGGACAGAGTTACAGATTGAGAGAGAGAGAGAGAGAGAGAGTATACAGTATGTAAGGGACTGAGTTAAAGAGTGTGAGAGAGAGAGTATACTGTGTGTAATGGACAGACTTACAGAGTGAAAGAGAGTATACTGTATGTAAAGGACAGAGTTACAGAGAGAGAGAGAGAGAGAGAGAGTATACTGTATGTAAGGGACAGAGTTACAGAGCAAGAGAGAGAGAGAGTATACTGTATTTAAGGGACAGAGTTACAGAGAGAGAGAGAGAGTATACTGTATGTAAGGGACAGAGTTACAGAGCAAGGGAGAGAGAGAGAGTATTCTGTATGTGAGGGACAGAGTTACAGAGAGAGAGAGAGTATACAGTATGTAAGGGACAGAGTCTGAATCTAGCTTGGAATCAGATAGCAGAACTGTGATTTTTAGTTTACGCTTAGCATCCAAGAGTGGCAGTCTTATGTAAGAACAATCCCTTAGCACAGAACACTGAGGACGTAGTGTGGTGTTCTGATTAGAGAACCACCACAGTCAAATAATTTAAGAACACAATAATTCTGGGTTTGTCAGCTCAGTCAGGCATGAAAGACCACACACACACACAAACACACACACACACACACACACACACACACACACACACACATGCAGGATGTTTGTAAGTGGAGAACAATAGTAATTGGACTTGGTATTATGTAGGCCTACTGCTTTGGTGATATACTGTATGCCTTGCAATATCCCTCCAACTATTCAGAATAACTCACTGTACATCCTTTTAGCCAGTTAATTACAGTGCACTGATGTGTGCAAATTATTTTAATCCACACAAATTCCTATACGCACCACCTGAATTTCCTACGGGATGAATAAAGTACCTATCTATCTTTCTATATTCACCTGTGTGCACCTGTGTGGTTTTGACCAGTGAGGCCCATATGTGTATGCACCTTGCTGTTCCATGTCCTGGTTGTGTCTTCCTGCACAGCACTGCACTGCACTGCACTGAGTGGGTCTCCGCCTTCAGTCACAGCCTCTATGGATATGCAGGAGACTCTCAGTCACTCTCAGTCTATAACACACAAGAGCATCCATTTTGAAGAACACAGTTACTGTCACACGCATGCTTCAGCATGTGGTCACATGGATGTGGCAACTAAAGGTCTACTTTGGGCTTATTACGTGAAATGATAAATGACCAGAGACATAATGCTAACTCTTCATTCACTGCAGTCCCCATATGGTGTTTGTGACCCTTTCAGTTTAACCTTACAACACATTTCTACATTTCTACACACAAGTAGAACTTTCACAGGCTCATAATTAGGTCAATAATTAAGATTTTTTCATATTGTATGGAGGTCATGATTTATATACTGCCTGCAAAGTACATTGTCTTGGATCTATAGGTTTTCACATATACTCTTCTATATGCTGGAGGGAGAAAGATAGATAGATAGAGAGAGGGAGAGAGAGTGAGAGAGAGAGACATCACTCCTAATCACTATTGGCTTGTCACAGAGACAGAGCTCAGTGCATTTTCCTGACCCAGGCAGGTTCCAGAAGATAATGACAGCAAGTGTTGTTTACATATATCAACTTATGCTCCATGTTGGAATGCAGTTTCCTGCCAGACAACTGAAATACGAGACAGCTTTAAAGCGGGCTTCACGTGAGACTCTGCAGCTGGTATGCTTTAAAAGGATCTTTGCCTGAGAAAGCCTCATCTCCAACACATTTAGTGTAAATACACGTGTACAAATTTCTTTTGGAAGAGCCCTAAAGAAAACTGTGAATCTTGCTGACTTGCATTCTGTGCATGAAAGCATGACATAGGCATCCATAGTGCACACTGCAGATATTGGTCAGGCCTTAACAGATGTTTTCTGTTTGCTGATAATAGGCAGCATTGTATATATTATGTTCTCTTTGTCCTGGACTTGGCAAACAAAAGTTATAAACAGTGTGTAACATTTGTACATCTTTGTACAAGTGTATATTTGTGTACATACATATTTACATTTATATTAGAGTGCCGCTTAAAATCTTATGTGGTGCTAATACAATTCCTTTCTAATCAGACAATGAATCTCATCTTCACCTACAAGTGATCTATAAATACTCATGTATATTCGTTACATGCCACAGGCTTAAAGGAAAACTCCTGATCATTTCAGTCTTGGTGTTTGAGGTCACTGAGTGCTGTTGCTATGAAAAGAACAATAAAATTTGGTGCAACATCAAATAGTGTCTCTATGGATGCAAGAACAGCGACAGTTGCCACACCACCCCAGATGCATGTCCACCATCTGTCTGTCTGTCAGGTCTGTCACGGCCTGGCTGCCAGACTGACTAAGCAGCATGCTTGGACCATCAGAGAAAAGACGCCCAGTGGGCCTATACAATGCCCGCTTAAAATTCTGCCCAATCCACCACAGAAAAAAGGAAAGCCATAAAGAGCACAGTGGCAGCAGCAAGAGGAAAAAGTATTTTTCTTCTTGCCTTTTTTTTCCTGTCTTTTTTCTTTCCCAACCCCTTTCGCATCGCAGCACGACTTTGTGTCGGCGAACTCGTTGTGCGCTCGGGAGATGAAAAGTTGAGGCCATCGCTTTGAAATCCTCCTCAAGTCAAAATTAACATTTTATTTAAACTACAGCCAAGGAAAAGCAGCGCAGGGCCACTGAAGAGTGCTCTGGGCAAGACGTATAATTGTTTATTGTGTGTAAACTTTGGAGAAACAATGGTGCTGGAATAAACGCTTAGTGTGGGCGGGTGGGGGTGAGCAGTTGGAGAGACCACAAAGACTCAAGATTAGGCTCATTTTCTCTGTAGGACGACCACATAAAAGTCAGACCTGCTATGCCCATTATTATGACAGCATAACTTTTTCTTTTCAAATAATTATCCGCCAACGACTGCCTCTTGCATTATATCTCCAGCTGGAGGGAGAGAGAAAGAAAGAAAACACACACACACACACACACACACACACACAAATACATATGGCCCTTTTAGATATTAATGTGTTATGCAGTTTCAATTTGGAGACCATTTTCTTTAGCCAAAGTGTTGTTCTGATTCTGGTCCCATGCTGTTGGTCATGTGAAGCCTTTTATGCAGCTTTAATGCGGTAGACTTCATTTAGGTCCCTACCACCTATAGATATATAGGTTCATTTGCCTTTAGAAACACTGCACAGGGTGAGTTTAAAATACTTGTGGCAGTCAATAAAAACAGTGGAACCAGTGAGATGCATTCTGTAATGTGTGTGTCTGTTTTTGTGGAGTTGTTGTTTTAGTGCATGCCTTACATGGTTGGTTTCGGCAAATTAAAGACAAGGAGGGCCTGACTTGACAATCAACAACAAAACAAAACACACACACAAAAACAAAAATGCTCTCATCACTCCTTTGATGTCGAAGTCTGTGTAATCTTATAAGTGACTTTTCTGGTTCTAGCACATTTCTTCAATGAGACTTCCAGAGGGCCATTGCGGTTTATCACCGCTACATCCTGTTGCAACAATGCAAAGGTTTCAAAGAGGGGCAAAAGCACAGTTATTGCCCCACTTCTGTTATAAGTGCTACAGGTAATGCACATATACACACACACACATATGTATACACACACACACATAGCTTAGAGAAGAACATCAGAGCCTTGGGGTAATGGACCGGGCCAGGCCAGGGCTGGCTGGTGTTGGGTTGTTGTTGGGTTGGGTAGGGTCAGGGTCGGACTGAGCCAGGGTCTAATACATGTATGGAAGAGGCTTTGCGTTTGATTCACGGGCTGAAGGGAGGGTTCCATTCCCTTAACTGTATTCCATTCACATGCACAGTACAACTAATGCCAAACACATGGCCTCTGTTGGAGTCTCTACAGTGTGTGCGCATGTGCACACACACAGCCCCCCACAACACATGTACATACACACACACACAGACACACAGAGAGAGAGAGACTACAGATTCCCAACACACACACACACACGCACAAACACCACATTACACACACAGTCTCCACAGCCCTCCACAACACACATATATACACACAGACACAGTCTCACACACACAGACACCAAACACTGCATACACAACACAGTCTCTATAACATCCCCCTTCAAACTCACACACACTCACCACCAGAACAGAAATGTGCACATGATGCAATGAATCCAGTGAAAAAACACCAGTATTGTTTTTCATGTACCTGTTTTTCAGCACAGCCCTACCTTTGAAAAGCTTTTCACACTTTTACCCCAGAATGTGTTAATCCGAGGGAAAGAGAGAGAGAGAGAGAGAAAGACAGAGAGAGAGAGAGAGAGAGAGAGAGGGAGACAGAGAGAGAGAGCTTTCCTTTAAATGTGATTTGGCGTGAGAGCACCGGCATGCTGTGAAGTATCGGGATAAGAATGCAGGTGTCCATTATACACGCATCATAACAACAGCCCCAGGTTCCCATGGTAATGTGGAAAGATGGACGTGGTAAAAGGGGAACTGAAAGACAAAGACAGGGAGGGGGCAACAGACAAAGACAAAGGATCTCACTGACAGCACAACTGACCTGCTCTGGAACAGAATAGCAGCTTAACATTGCATGCCACTATTGCAGTAAGCTAGCCCTAAATGTGGGTGATGTGACAGTGAACGTCACTGAGGGAGCTTTTAATGTTTAGAAAGCAGAGGATGACCAAAGTTCTGGAATTTTCCATGAAACACTATACATATCTATAATGTCTAGGGTTTTTTTTTTTTACATTTACACTTATTTAGTTATTTATAAATAGCTAAAAGGTAGTACGTTTTCACTTAAATCTATTTCTATTTGCTTTTTGTAAGTAGCTGCTTGACATGCCTCCAGGGAGTCTCTGGTGCACCTTGGCCTGTGGCTTGCATGTTGTATTTGATACAAACACATTACCCTCCCAGCTATACACACACACACACACACACAATAATAACCAGGTGCTTGGTTTGCTCGCTTGCTCCGCCTCACCTATTGTTCTGCTGTTCACGAACGAGGGTAGCAACAACCACGCTGTCCCTTACTGATTGCCACCTGGCCAGTATTTCTGCAAGCGTTTGAAACTCGGAAGTGAAGCAGATTGAAGGGGAGTTGTGTCTGTGTGTATGTGTGTTTGTATGTATGTGTGTGTGTGTGTGTGTGTGTGTGTGTGTGTGTGTGTGTGTGTGTGTGTGTGTGTGTGTGTGTGTGTGTGTGCTGGGGGGGTTAGGGAAAACCGACAGGGGTCTTTGAGTATATATTTGTGCTACACTGGCTTGCACATTTGTTTTCCTCCAGTTGAATTTATTTGTTTTGTCTGCTCAAGTTTATTTGTCCAGTGCTGAGCCACATCTGAGCGGGCTAGCCTGTGTATGTACATTTAAACAAGACCTTGAGGGCCAGCAAGGGAGGGTTCCAAGGGTTCTGAGGACGGGCCTCTGAAGCCTGCCTGCCCACTTCTTTTCAAACATGTAAACATTGTCCCTTAGTGGGAGAGGAAAAATAAATGTTTACCTGGAAAAGACGAGTGCCAGAAGGTGGGTGCCACCACGTGATGTGTGCCCCCAGACCGGCCTCTGCCTCCTCTTCATGATAGTCCGCCGGAGCTGAAAGACAGGAAGGGGGTACAGAAAGAAAGAGAGAGAGAGAGAGAAAAGAGACAGAGATGTGAGACCAGACGTCTCACAGGATGTACACATTCAGCCACTTTGCTGTTGACCCCTTGCGCCTGGCAACCCATCTGCATGGTTGTCACCAGGGACGTGGGCGCCATGCCAACCCCCTTTGTGGCAGCCAGAGCAGCACAGGGGTCCATCTTTGATCCGAGGCCAATGATTCAACTCTTAAAAGGAAGAGGGAGAGACAGAGAGAGGGAGGGAGAGAGAGAGGGAGAGAGAGAGGGAGGGAGGAAGGGGGATGGTGGGATCAACCTCTGCTGCCAATTATTGGAAAAACATCAAGGTCTGACAGAAACAAAAAAGAAAGAGAGAGAGAGAAAGTGAGGGAGAGCAAAGGAGACAGAATGAGAGAAGAGAGGAAGCCAAAAGAGTGCACCAAAACGCCTTGACTCCGACAGAAAGAGGAGTTACTAAACAAAGGTAATTATTAATGGTGTGTGTGTGTGTGTGTGTGAGTGTGTGTCTGAAAATAAGTGTATGTGCACCTGTGTGTACTGTGTGTTCTGTGCATGCGGGCACAAAAGAGTGAGTGTGTGTGTGTGTGTATCGGAGAATAAATACAAGGTAAAAATGACAAGTGAAGGTTGTGTATACACAGTCATCACATTTAGACCCTGTGTACACATTTCAACAGTTAGAACTGCCAGACAGGCACCATGATTTGCAGCATGTTGTAAAAATGGTGCGGGATGCACGTACAGTATACAGAGGAGCGGATTTTTTGAAGTTTGCAGTAAACAAAGAGGTTTATATTTGCCAGTGAAGTAGAGAAAATGCCCCGCAACTGACGAGGGTTATTCACTGACGCTTCACCTTACATTTTCCACCTGCTTGCAGCCACAGAACTTACTGTCATTGGAACTTAGCATTTCACCATTAAAGCCTTACTGTGTTGGCACCCATACAGAAGTCTGTATACATATTAAAGATCATTTAAATGTAAGATGACACTGGAAAATCCGGTGAGGGGGGAGAAAAAGGGACATGGTTGATTCTGGAAGAAGTGTCATACCGCAGAGTGATTTAAAAGAGAATGTTCTAGAAAAATTGATGGGCAAGTCTTGCAACATTGTAGTTGTGGCAATACAACAGAGGTCATTGTAATTCTATACCCGTCACAATTACAGAAATGTACAAGGTTAGACAAAGACCCCAGGAGACACTTGTTTGAGAGACAAAACATAAGGTTGAAATATTCCATTGATTTTTTTTCTGTTCATATGGAGCACCAAGATATGTCATTTACAGGAAGAGTGGTTATGCATATGATTGTCAGATTCTATGGCCAGCTGCAATCCATCAGCTCCTCTGTTTTCTATTGTCCTAGAGGAGAAACTGTCTGACAAACACACACACACACACACACACACACGCACACATTTAATCACCAAGGACAACTTTTTTCTTTTCTCTCCCTCTCCCTCTCCCTGTCTCACTCTCCATCACTCTCTCTGTGAGGGCTTTTTTTTCCTTCTATTTCTGTTGTTTATCAGTCCCCCGAGACCCTTTTCAGCTGATGAGAGAGAGAGAGAGAACACAGACAAACATTAAAACACCCTCCAGCCCTTTAAACACTTGTCATTCTTTCTTTGTATAAATCATCATTGCTAAGGTTGCTATAGAGACCATTTCTCTGTCTTTGGCAGAAAGAGAGAGAGAGAGAGAGAGAGAGAGAGAGAAATGGCCATTTCATTATGATTTCCACTGATGGTGATGTGGTAAAAAAAATAAATCAGTCAATTACAGCGTGATTCTGTGATTGAAAAATGAATCTGTTTAAAAAATCCAATTTTCCACAGGGGACTTCTGCAAACGCAGTGGTCAGCAGTGAAGGGCAGGAGCAGAGTTGTCTCTATCTCTATCTCTCTCTCTCTGTCTCTCTCTCTCTCTTTTTCAGTGGTGATAGTGACCAGGTCATGGCCATGACTGTCTGCCAAAGGGATGATGAAGACAGTGTTAAAGTACTTCTACTGCCTCAAAGAGTCAGACAGTCAAGTTCACAAACTAGCCTGCTACTGCGCTGTGAGTTTGAATTTTGGGTGATGATGGGTGTGTTTCTCTATGTCTATGTGTGTGTGTGTTAAAACAAGAGGACATCTGAGTTAACCTAACCTAAATTGCAATGTGATTACTAGGTTAGGGCGTGTGTGTGTGTGTGTGTGTGTGTGTGTTGGGGCAGAAGGTGAAGAGGGACAGACTCATGCCCAAAAAGTCCATAACACCCCTCTGGCGCTCATGTGTGCAACCCCACCATACAACTCAGGTACCATGTGGGTATGTTTGCCAAAGGCACAGCTAGGGTACTTCAAAGAGAGAGAGAGAGATAGAAAGAGAGAGAGAGAGACAAGTTCAGATAAGAGGACATCAGCAAGCTCAAGCTACTACTGCACTAAGAGTTTGGACTGTGTGGGATATGTGCTTCTCTCTGTGTGTGGATCTGTGTTTTCAGACAAGAGATTGACATGGACATTGACCCTAGGCCCAACCAAACTGTCCAAAGTTGTCCTAAATAATTTTCCTGTATGTATGCATGCACTATGTGTGTGTTTGTGTCTTGTATCCATTTGCAGATGTGTGACCTCACAGAAACTCTTTGATCTGGAGTCAAGTGCCTAAGCCAATTGACCAAAAAGCCCATGCTCTTGGGAGGGAGGTTTACTAACATTCTACGTGCACAGCTAACCTAGCTGCCATCTGGTTACATTTCTCTGTATGCATGTGTGTGTGTGTGTATCCTTGTTTCTGTGTGTGTGCAATTCACCCCACCACTGTCACCTCTACACCACCACTACAGCATCCAAGACTGGACTGGAGTGGAGCAGGTCTGCTTTGAGGTGGGAGAGAGAGGGAGGGAGGGAGCACATGGCCATGGTGCTGTATGTGGAGGCCACAGCATGCATGGCTCACCAGAACCCACAGAACAATCTACAGCTGGACCTCAGCCAGCCTCTCCCAGCAGACACCACATGTGGCGGCAGGGAAGAACAGGCCAAGAAGAAATATGGAGGGAAAAGATACAATACACAGTACACACACACACACACACACACACACACACACACGTATGAACATAAAGAAACATCTACAAATGAATACAATCAATTTACTGTACATATAGACTTAGATGTATAAAAACATGGAAACAATTTTTTTAGGGTCCTGTTTCCAAGTACTTAGCACCCCAGAGAGAGAGAGTGCATTGGCTAGCCATCAAACTATTAGCATTCAGGGTCATTATCTCACCCATAGCAGGCTGGATTAAACTGTTTCAATTCATTGCAAATGGGCTTCAAGTCAAAACAAAACCAGAGGACTAAAAAGTGTGCATGTAAGATTTTTTTCACTTCATTCTTTTCTTCTTTCACATTTCTCAGTGGCTCATGGCCATATTCATATTTTGTAATGTGCAAAAGACAAAAGGATGGTCACAGGAACGGCTGAGCGTCTTATAGCCAATGCAGGTGACTGATGTAATATTCATTCAGGGACTTTGTCAATGTTTCATTATTATTGTGGAGATCTGTGGACTCATAGATTGATTGATGTTACTGTCCACAAGGCCTGGCTCTCTGTGTGTGTGTGTATGTGTGTGAGCGTGGGGAAGAGAGAGAGAAAGGCTACCTAGCTGACAGTAAGACAAAGACTAAGCCCAAGCTGATGGTTTTTCTCTCTTTTTTTCTCTCCCTCTCTGTATTTTTTCCCTCTCCACCATGAACACCAGAGGAAATCACAAGACTTTGAAGCTTGTGGTTGCAGGGAAGAAGACGTCTTTTTAAAGAGCCGTAACTTCAGAACACCTCCACGTTTCTCTGCCGCTCCCCACATACACCAAGGAGGTGATGATGATGATGTGTGTGTGTGTGTGTGTGTGTGGGGGGGGGGGGGGGGGGGGGTGGGGGCTTTGCCACACTGCCTGTTCTGGAGTCTCATCTACACATAATACGTGAGCAGCCCTGTAAGAGGATAAGAATATAAGCAGGCGCCATCAAAGGCTGGGATGGGGATGAGGAGTGAGGTAGAGGTGCTGGTGGTGGTGGTGGGGGGGTGGGGGATCATGATGGAGAGGTGTTGGGAGGATGTGAGGAGCTGGGTGGGGGTGAGGGGGGGTAGATTTTTGAGAGATGAAAGCAGAGGATATTCTCTCGTTTCAGAGGATTCTGCTTCTGCTGCTTCCATCATCCGGCCTTGAAGTAACATACACTGTTTTTTTTCCTCCCTCCCTCCATCTTTCTCTCTCTCTCTCTCTCTCTCTTTTGAGGTGGTAAAATATTATTTACGTCCCACACGGTGTTATGCAGTCTGTCACATCAGATTTTCTGCCGAGGCTTTCACAATCGTCCTCCCCTCCTCTCTCTCTGCCTCTGTCTATCTGTTGCCGTAATGAGGAAAGCAACAGATCTGACGCATTGCACTTGTTTGACTGTTAGCTTGGATCTCAGAACTCAAGGCCCATAATGCACTGCAACAATGGTGACCAAGGCCACACCGCTGGATTGTGGACAAGGTAGAGCACAGCTAAAGCTAGTGTCCCTGCAATCCGTGATTTCATTAAACAATGTCTGCATGCATGAATGCATGTGAGGGGCATGCATGCGTGTGTGTGTGTGTGTGTGTGTGTGTAGCAGATACATACACACAATGACTGAATAATCCTTATGATCAAACAAGCACCAAAATGGGTTTGCTAATCCATTCTGGTTCCTTTTGAAGTTTCAGTGCGTGCTCCTCCTCTGTGGCTTCTTCCCGGGCCTCTGACCCTTGAACTGTAAAGGTTGAAGGGCACGTAATTCAGCCAGAACAATGACGTTAGCTTCAGCTCCAGTCCTTGGCATCCACAAACAAATCAGCATCCTCAAAGACACCCAAATCTGTGCCCTCCGGGACACATAAACAGCAGCATACGTCTCTACTAAACTACTTAAGCTTAATGAGGGAACGGGAGTCGTAACTCAACGAGAGGAAGTTAATGTAGGCCCAGGAGCTTGCAGATTTGTCTGTCAAGACAAATCAGAAGAAATGCTTCAGAGAGACATATCACTTTTTTTAAAGTTGCCCTTCTTTTCCCTGAAGAGTCACACTTTGTTCTACAAACACACACACACACGCACGCATACACGCACAGTCACGCTTACATGCAGGCAGACATGTTTATGCTTCCTCTCTCACACACTCTATAAACGTCCCCTTCACCCGTCGCTGTAACCTCCTCCACCTTCTCTTCCTCCTCCACCACCTTCTCTTCCTCCTCCACCACCTCCCTCTGCCACTAGGAGGTGAACTTGAAACTTTGATCATGTTTTTCTGCGGTATTGCCCTACCTAATCCATGACAAAAAACCTAATGTGATTTTGTGGTATCTCTGGGGGGCAGAAGAAAAAAAATGTCTGACAAAAATTAATAGGTTTCTGGAGTAGAGGAAGGAGGAAAACAAAATGTGATGGGGAAATGTACAAAAATTATCATTCCAATGTTTTTTTTTCCCATGTCATATTCAAGGTGGCATTGATTCAAGCAGCAGAAACCAGGAAATTTCAAGTAGCATTTTGGAATATGAGGGTGATGTCTGAGGGGTGGAGTATGGAGCATGCTCAGTAGGCATGTTTGGCACATTCTGACATTGGTGGGAGATGGAAGAAAGATTGACACATTGCTCACAGGGGAGTGTTGTCTTAGCCAGCTGCAGTCCCCAGAAAACAGCATCTAGTCATATATGTATGTCTGTGTGCTTGTGTGTGTGTGTGTGTGTGTGTGTGTCTGTGTGTGTGGGTGTGTGCATAACTGCGTGTGCATGTGTGTATACAAACGTGTATGTATGTGTATGTTATAACTCTGGAGCTTGGAAGGTATCTTTTGATATGAGGGGTGCACTTCAGCACCAGAATGCATAGTGACAAAATCAGACATGTCTTACTACAGCACATTCTGTCAGGAGGACAGCGGTCAGCTAGGTGGAGAGGCATGCTTGGTTCAGCTCCGTGGCTAACTGTGTGCTAACCGTTCCTCACACACTCGCTTCCTTAAGCCCAAATACTTTTTTTACTTGAGTAGAGTAGAGAGTTTACTTATTTACTATATACTTCTTTTGCTAATACTTTGCAGATCGGTAATATGAGTACAGTATTTAAATGACATGAATTAGAATGATTCTGCATACATATCTAGCATGAAGCCGATTCTGCTTTTCAGAAGCATCTGTTGGAGAACCAAGGTGCAAGGCACTATTCCTTGGCACCTGTGCACTTCCCGAATTGTTGCCTCTTGAGCTGCAGTCCACAGAGAAGATGATGCACACACACACACACACACATACACACACACGTGTGTGTGCCTGAAGGAGTAAGTGAGACAAAGAGCCCAGAGAGGAAGATGTGAAAAGAAAAGAAACAACAAAAGGGAGCTGAGGCCACTGGGTAGTGGTGCTGTTCCGGAAGCTTCTGGATAAGCACCCAGAGGTCACGTCCACAAAGCTGTGTTGCCTTATTGTTTTCAGGGATTTGAGGGTGGGGGTAGTGGCATAGTAAAGGTCACACCTGACCACGGACCTGCCTTCCAACCCTCCTTCTCCTCCTCCTCTCCACCCGATTCATCCTTCCATCCTGGTGCTCCCTGAGTAGCTCTTGTCCTGCAGATGGCTGGATAGAAGGCAGCTGCCCCAGGCCTTCCCTCACGTCTTCCCCATCTGCTCACGCTTAGAGCTGTGCATCTATCTCTCTCTCTCCCCCCTGCTCCTTCCTTCCTCTCTTTCTTCTTCTTCTCCTCTTCCATCTCCCTCCTCTTTCCTCTGCCACTTCCATCTGCACTCTTCTTTCCTCTCCTCCACTCTGCTCCCTGCGCTGCCACTGCTGCTGTGGTGCTGCTGCTGTTGTTGTTGCTTTTGCCTTTGAAACGTAAAAATATCCTTGTTGATTGTGTTCAATGCATTGTGTTGCCATGGTGATGGCATTGGAGAGACAAAAAGATGGTGGTGGTGGTGTGTGGAATGGGGTGGGGTGGGGAGTCAGAGGAAGAAGACAGGGTGGGGGGGGGGTGGAAGAGGGTTGGAAGGAAAGAGGAGGATGGGGTTGTGAGATCTGACATCACTATCTGCGGAGCACCCCACAAGTCCTATCCCAACCCCCCATCCCCCTGCCCCCAACCTGAAAAAGCACAAACAAAACAAAGAATGATAATAAAAGCAGAAGACGAACAAATTGCTGAAAAATTAACCCTTACTGCAGATTAAAAACATCTACAACTAGGTCTTTCGAGCATGTGTTTTGTGTGTGTGTGTGTGTGTGTGGTGGGGGGTTGTTCCTGTAGCCTGGAGGGGCCAATGGGCAAAAGCTGGGAGGATGCAGCAGCAGGAAAGACAGCACACTCCTCTGATGGGGGTAAAAGTGTGTGTGTGTGTGTGTGTGTGTGTGCACGCGCGTGCATGTGTGTTTTGGGCAGGGGGTAAAGGGGTGGTGTGCTCATCTGGTACACAGATTGCAGTGTTTTGAAAGAGGGGTTTTTCGTGGTCCGAACCTCTGGCCTCTCGGCCATAAAGAACCCAGCGTTCTGGAACCATCTCTCTGTCTGGATGGGCAGCCTCAGTGGGGACCAGCCCACTGGGTATTAGGGGTCGTTCCTGTTGATTAGGAAAGCAAGCAGGCTGCCTGCCCTGGGGTGGTCCCCTCAGGCTGCTGCTCTTTGGGGGGATCTAAGGGGGTAAACAAGTGTGTATGTATCTGTGTGTGTGTGTGTGTGTGTGTGTGTGTGTGTGTGTGGGCTGCCATGCACGTCAGGGGTGGAGTGGACATTGCCTATCCAAACAGCACCACACTTCAATGTCAGTGACTCAAGTGGAGCCTGTCACGCTGTTTAACAATGCATGGAGAACACACACATGCGCACACACACACACGCACACGCACAGAGACACATGCGTGCACTTATACACACACACACACAGACAAATGAGTTTCAATCTGTGTTTGAACTCAGCTAGTCATGCAAATGGTGGTGTGATGTGAGGCCCTGAGCTCTGACTGCATATGCCTCTTTCACTTCCTGTGAGATTAAAGTAGTCTGACTGACATGGAATCCAGGTCAGGAAAGTGGGTTGCCAGTTTGTCATTTCTGCACTTGCAATGGAGAACACCTGAAAATGCAGGCAGTCTGTCAGCCATCAAACATGAAGGATGTGTGTGTGTGTGTGTGTGTGTGTGCGTATGTTATATGTTATGCATCTGTTTGGTGTTTGAGAATAAGTACATGTGTGCACATACAACAACATATGCACAAGAATGCATGTATTTTGATTGTGTGTGTGCGTGTGTGTGTGTGTGCAGAGAGTAGAGAGTCTATGAATCTCTTTCAGCATAGAGAGATTTACTGCATGCTTCAAGCTCTGACTCGGAGACAGGTGTGATCAGATACTAGAATGTTCCATGTGAATGTCCCTCCCTCTCTCCCTCCTCCCCCCCTCTGCCATCCTACAGCCCCCCATGGTTCTGCAGCCGAAAGGAATCGCAGGGCTCTGAGAGTAAACACAAACTGACAAGATCTCCCTACACCTGCCAGAAGATGATGTCACCTGCCAGAAGATGATGTCACAAGCGGGACGTCCTCGTCTGTTCCTACTAGTACACATGGCGTCATGTCACCGCACTCTGACAGGTACAGAGACAAACAACGAGAATATTCTCCACTTAATTAATGGCTTTGTTAGGAGGAATCTCTTTTCATATGTTTAGACGGCTGATGAGAGAGAGGGAGAAAGAGAGAGGGAGAGAGGGAGAGAGAGAGAATTGGGGTGGAGGGAGGAGAAATAGGTAAGGCAGAAAAAAACGATGAAAACAAAAGCTTGGAAGTAGTAAGGATGTGCAGCTTGTGTGTCTTGAGAGTCTTTGGATGTATATGTCTTTTGTAGTCATGCGTCTTGTGTGTGTCTTTTGTGTTTGTGTGTGTGTGTGTCTTTAGAGACACATCTCTTTTGTGTCTTTGGAGGTTGGTGTCTTTTTGCGCAGACTGTGTCAGACATGTGTCCTCGAAAGCACCTTAGCCGGGCAGTCTCTGGTGCAGATGAGCAGGAGCTCGTTCAAGAAAACGGGGGGGGGGGGGGCGGTGAAAGCACATAAACCAGCCAAAACATGGAGAAAGCTCCACAGGGAAAGAAGCAGGGTTTACAACACTGCAAAAGGCTCAAACCACACACACGCACACATATGCAAACATGCACACACACACACACAAAGACACAGACATACATGCACATGTACACCGGTACACAGACAAATTCAGGTGGTCCTCGGCTGTGTAATGGCGAATTTGACACCTGGGTTTTTTTTGCACAGGGTGAGTGGAACGTTGTTAGCGTCCAGACAGCAAACTCAGTTTCTTTTTTTCCTTTCCTGTGTTTCATTCTCAAACCCTCAAACTCTCTTCCTCTCTCACTGTCACTCTCTCTCTCCCTCCATCCTCTCTTTCTCCATGGTGGGCTCAGACACTGGGACAATCAGCCGCACAATCAGATCTTTTTTGATATTCCGCCTCTACATCCACCCAACCACCACAACCCTCCCCGCCTCCGTCCGTCCCCGGCAATCCCTTCAAACAAGCTTGTTTAATGAAAACACATTCCTGAGTTTCATGGACTTAATGGATTTTCTTCTCGCCTCCTCGAGGATTTGGGGTGCCGGTGGTGGTGTTGGCGGTGGCAGCGGGGAAAAGTGCCGCAGCTCCGATGGGCAGCATTTTTTTTTTTTTTTTTGCCGAAGTGCTGACGCTGGAGGAGAGAGAGCATTTCCAGTCGGCATTCAAGGAATGAGAGACGAGCCCGAGATGAGCGTGCGTTGGGCAGAGATGGGCACAGCTTACCGGCTCTTTCTCTCTCCTCTCCCAGCCACGCATTACCCAATCCAGCCCTCCCGAAAAAGAAATCTCTGGGGATCCTCTATTCAAATACTTAGGAGTAAATCGCTCCCTATTTATGGCTACAATGGCCTTGAGAGAGGAAAGGGAAGAAAAAATATAAATAAAACCAGCCTTGACCCAGAGTGTGTTTGCATAGAGTGTGTTTGCGTAGAGTGTGTTTGTGTGCTGGTATGAGGAACGGGCTTATCCATGACATGCTAGGGTTCACAGTGATAAAACGCGCCCCATTGTTAAGCTCTCGTGGTGTGGCTTGTCAGTGCTACTCCAAGCATTTTTTCGACTTAGAAAAAGATATGTTTGGATATTATGTTGGAATAGCTCCGAGCAAGGAGATGTGGTGTTTGGGAGGTGGGGTGGGGGGTGGGGGGATGGTTAGCAGAGAAAGTAAAGTAGCTACGGGTGCAGTTTGCCAGAAGGAGGAACATTTAAATCCGTGTGGATATGAATAGACGTTATTGTCGGAGGAATAAACAAGTGCACCCCCACAGCTGCGCAACATTCCAGCATGGTTGCATTTCCATATCGGCTGGGGCCTTAGCTGACGCTGCATGTAGAACTCCGCCAAAACAGAGCCGCATCAGTCAAGAGACCGCAGTGGCGGTGGAAGCGGTGACAACCTCAAAGAGCCAAGCTCCGACTTGAGAGTACGGGCCTGGCGAAATGAACGAACCAGCGGACAAACAAACAAACAAACAAAAGCAATGAACAGGGCTCTGGCACCTCTGTGGCTGACAAACCGCACACAGCATTTTTCAGGGTCTGGTGATATGAAGAGTGACAGGGGCGAGAGCAACAGCGACATGTTTGTCCAAACCACAGGGCCCGCGGCACGCAGACTGCCAAGGCAAACGCGCTCCAGCCCCGACACTTTTCCCCTGCAACCTGCCAAAGCTCTCTGCTTCACTCACAAGACTCACCCACTTGTGAAAACAATCAGCTTGTCAAGCTGAACTTCTAATGCTAAGGCAAGGAGGACTTTGACTCTCACTCTCTCTTCTCTCTCTCTCTTTTCCTTGTTCTGTCTCTCCAAAATATGTGAAAATCCCACACTGGCCCTAATGGATGGCAGAAGCTAAACTGAATCAAAATTTACCCCTGGGCCAGTTGTGGAGCTCTCTGGCAAGAGTAGGACAAAAACCTTCTTCATGTCAGGGAAATGACTCCAAAAAATTATATATTTTATATTAATATACATGGCATGCAAAAGTATTACATCCACAACTCACCACAGATAGTGTTTGCACGGCACAGAGTCTACTTTGCTTACATACTCCAGAATAATACTAACAATATCACAACAATTCATGGTACTTCAATGGCATGTAATAGCTCTGTGAAAGCAGGTAATCACCTTTGGGTGGCCCCTGTTAGTAGATACTAGGGGCCCTGGCCATGAATGCGCACACACGTTCTCCCATCTCAAGGTTTATCCCTCCTCTCCCCCTTGTCATCATCAACCTTATCACCATCATCATCATCATCCGTTGTCTCTCCATCGTCCTCCTCCGCCATCCGGTTCCGTCCCGTAACCGCCAGCCTGCCTCCAGCTCTGTGATGTTCTATTAAAAAAAAACAACAAAGAAGAAAAAACTGAACATAAGTAGGGGAAACACATCAGGCAGTTAGATGAGTCATAAGTCCCCCCCAACAAAACGAACATAAACTAAAAATAGAAACTGAGTCATATCCATATCCGCAGACCACTGACACCAACTTAATCGTTATTGCGGTCAGGTTGGACAGTTCCTGGCAGGGGCCAGTCTCCACGGCTCCTCTGAAATGGCACAAGAGTGCTGGCACGGGGGTCGCTGTGACCTCTGGGAGAGCCGAGGTGAATTCCTCAGTGGGAGTCTGCCGACTCTCGGCCAAGGGGGTTAAAAATGGGGGGGTTGAAAAGGGTGGGGTGGGGAGGCAGGGTTGCATTGCTTTGATGCCTTGCAGTTGAAATTAGCCAAACTTGGACTTTCGTCTTACAAGTTGGAGAACTAGATATGTGGCCATTGTGCGTGTGTGTTTGTGTGTGTGTGTGTGTGTGTTTCATATTTCCAAAAGAAAAGAAAACACTCACACACACACACAAAGAGCCAGATAAACTGCCAGGAATCCTGTGATTATTCTCTGCCTGCGGCTTGCTTAGATGCAGATGTGTTGAGGGTGGGGGTGGGGGGGGGGAGAGAACAAATAATAAGAAGAAAAGGAGGAGTAGAGGGAAAGAAACAAAAAAGCCCCCTGATAACCATTATTAAACTGCATATTTCAAACCCCCCACCCCCTCTTCTTCCATTAGAAAGTCAATTGGCAGCTATGCACTCAGGCTGGCCGGCCATGGCTGAGAGAATGTGACCCCTGTGCTTGACCTTGCAGGGCTTTGAACTTTTCCAGCATGGACTGTGCTTGGAAGAAGGGCTTTGATTCCCCCGACCAGCTGCATAAGTAAAACCACATTACATTTTAGGAATGTAAATAATAGAAAGTGCTTTTGTGAAAAATTCATTGGATGCTCCGGCACGCCACATAATTATTTAGAGAGCGTATGTAAATACCTCTTACGATTATGGAGGAATGCGTGCCATTTCCTCTTCAAAGCCAACCCAGTCATTTGCAGCAGAGATAGGACAGCGCGGGGAGAGTGGACAACTATAGAAATGGTTTGCAGTGAACCGCGGCGGGACGAGAGAGGGAGAGAGAGAGAGAGAGAGAGAGACGCAGTCTTTCAAGTAGTCGCGGGCGATTCTGGACACTCACACAAATCGCCTTTTAATTCCATTACAAAATAATACACATACACACACACACACACACACACACACACACACACACACACACACACTCACTTCTCCATCACTCCCACAGCTTCCTTGGCCAACTCAGAACATGGATGGCACAGTACTCCTCTGGTTTCGTACAAAATGTGTATATATGAGCAATTCCACAGAAAACTATGATTTCTATGATGCGAATGATTTGCAAATGAAAGGTTTTACATGTAAGCTCTACAAACAAAAAGAGCGAACACTTAAATTTCATGTAATCTTCATTCACATCATACCATACCATGGCATTTTGTTTGGCATTATGGACGATTTCTGTGGAATTGTCCATTTTAACGAGTTATTTTTTAACGCAAATTAGATACAAACACCACAGTACCCGCCAGCACCCTCCTCATCTATACACACTGCAAGGGCTGTGATTGGTCGAGTTAGCCCATTTGCTTTTTGTTTGCCGGTGAGTTTCAGCAGCCCACTGGAGGTACTTTTAGCGACATGCAAGTCCACTGTATAGACTTTGTAAATAATTTGGGGGGTGTGACTTGACTGCATGGTCAAAGTGTAGATAGTTCCACTCAAAGCAATTTGGTGAATTGTGCTACGCGAATGCGGACACACTCAATGCCGAACCGAACAGGATAACAACGGTGACAAGGCAACGCAGTTCCCTTTGCGTTGAGTGAACGCAGAACCATAAATCAGCTAATAGGCTTTGACATGCAATTGATATAAGCACGGTCAGCAGAGTCTGCAGTTGCTGCAAACTACTGCCTAACTTGCGGTAAATGGTGTCCTTGGTCTCTTTTCTCTTCTAAGGTAACATAAAGTATACCACTTACTACGTAGAAGTTCAATATGCACAATACCAGTTCAAAGACAGCTGTTCATATTCATCGGAAGGTTGACTGCACACTGACGTGAGATAGCAAAGTAGCCTACAATTGCCATGCCAAAATCATGTGTTCGGTCACCCCTGTCATAGACAACCTGTGGCAACTACACTCTTTCACGTTGGGTGTGTAGGAAACCAAGGAGTGCCACTCTGCAAAAGCCTGTGTAGCAATATATATATATATATATGAATGGGTGAATACATTGTAATGCACTTTGAGGGCTTGTAGAAGTCCTCTACATAAATGCAGTGTATTTACCATTAACATTTACCATTGTATTTACCATTTAAAGTTCCAGAATTTTTTAGTGAAGAAAGAATGTCACACATGCCCCTGGTTAATGCAGGCTTCAGCAAAGTGATGCTCCTAGGTTTCCTACACACCCAAAGTGAGAGAGTGTAGATGCCACAGGTTGTCTATGACAGGGGTGACCGACCACATAATTTTTTAACCTCCACCCCCGCACATCCCAGTCCTACACACTCCCCCTTGCTTCAAATCTACCGTGGTTTGGCCTTTGTACTCTCATTCAACGTGTCCGTCCATTCTATCAACAAATTGTTGTCATGTACGCAGTGAGTCATATAAGCAGAGAAATGATACTCAGGTACATTTCTCCATACACACACAAACACACAAACAGTACGTGCACATACATATCTACATATATCTACATATAGATTTTGTTAACAGTAAGAACCAGTGGTGGTTGGCTCGAGCAGTGCCTGGATGTGGCTACTGCTGGGCCTTGAACACTGGGTCCATCTGCTGTGTGTGTGTGTGTGTGTGTGTGTGTGTGTGTGTGTATGTGTCCGCAGCCTTCAGATGGCCCTGCTGCCTGTGTCGGTCCCCTGGGAGACATGGGGGATGAAAAGGCAAGAGGGGTGTGTGTGTGTGTGTGATGGGGTGGTGCATGAAAGGATCACACAGAGATTGTCCTCAGCTACTGGCACCAGGGGGAGATCACCAGCTCTCTCTCTCTCACATACACACACCACAAACCACAACCATCCCCTGTCCTCTGAAGCTAGTGGGCCTTGATATCACACAGAGGAGAGGAGGGGGTTGTATATTGAATCTGGCGTCACAGATAAGGTTTTTATCATCTTGTTGTTTCTGATATGGCATTCAGAGAGCAAGAGAGAGAGAGAGAGAGAGAGAGGAGGCTTTCTCTCGATGGATTGGCTCCAACACACACATACAAAAACATATATAATTACTGCAGCTATACACAGATAGAATGGACATGGTCAAATGCACATCATTACATGCCATATAATGTTATTACAATGAAACATAATACCACTGTCAGTACGCATCTGCTTGTCCACAAAGTTACCCACCATTGCTTTCCCTTTGTTTGATGGGCTTATGTTTTGTGTATTTGTGTGTGCCTGCCTGTGTGTGTAATGTATGTGTGTGTAATGTATATACTATGTTTGAGTGTGTATGTGTGTGTGTGTGTGTGTGTGCACGTACACATCAACTCAGAACATGTGTTTTTCTGTTTGCCTGGGTTTGTATATGCGAGCGCGGAGCTAGTCCGTCTGCAGTTTAAAGGCACCCAGATGGCAGATCTGAGCCTTTCTGTTGGCCCCAAAAGATCTGTTTCATCTTAGGCTCATTGTCCTTGGAGAGGGATGGCCACACATCTCTACAACCATCAAACTGACACGCAGTGAAAAACTGACATGCCGAAAAAGAGGCAGTCTCTCAACCCACAAGCAAAAAGGCACGTCAGTTATAATTACCAGGGATTCAGCATGAGATCACCTCTGTGATGCACAGAGCACAATAAGACAAACAAAGCTATTAAAATCTATTTTAGCTTTGAAATTGGAATGAAAATGCATGACGACGACAAGTTAAAATATTTTTGCTTGACTCTACAAGCCAGTGAGAGGCACAGGACATTTTGTGTCTGTATTGCTACCCAAAGACGTCATGAAGTGTCCTGCAGGATGCTTCACTAACCTGTTTGCTGTGCAATGTTAGTTTGGGGCTGTTGTACACCGTCAAGAGACTAGCAGCAGTCAGGGGCATTCTCTCTTCCTAGGTACCGTGTGTGTGTGTGTATGTGTGTTTGTGTGTGGGGTGGGGGTGTTAGGTTAGCCAGCTGGCTGCATGCTTTGCTTACATATAAAATCCACCTCCAGAAATCCATGTCAACTCTGAGAGGCTCTCCCTGTGTGAAGTGTATGTGTGTGTGTGAAGCGTGTGGGTGTGGGTGTGTGAACTCAGTGCCACGTGTGAATGCTCTTTCTTTTACCTCCTTGGGAAGTCCGCTGTGAGTCACTTTCCGACAGTTAAACGTCTTTTTCTACATGGGTCCAGGATCAGGTCCAGGTGGGTGGGGGTGTAAGGGTCTCTGACCTGAACCTGAGCTGCCCGCTCAGAGCCTCTGGAATGCTGAGGGAGTCGGGACACTTTCACGACACAATTACGAGGGTCTAGAAGACCTTGAGAACAAGAATACCCCCTTTCCCCGAGAGAGCTCGCGGAGGGTGATAGCCTTCTCACGGTTCCCCTAACATGACGGTTAATGTTCTGGAAGGTTCCCTCAAGGTGCATTACACCTTACTTCCCTCCTCTCCTGCAAGTCCTTGCCCTCATCTTTCTCTCTCTCTCTTTGCTTGCTTCCCAGGAACAGGAGAAGGAGAGGACAGGAGTAATTGGGTTTGACCTTGCATCTGGACCCGGGAGGGAGCGAAAGAACGAACAAGCGAGTGAGGGATAATCCTCTTGGGGTTTATTTTCCATTTGCGAAGGAAAGGAGGGAGAGAGGGATGCAGAGAGAGAGAGAGGCAAGTGAGTGAGGGAGTGAGGGAGGGAGGGAGTTCTCCAGCTCTGGGTTTCTCCTGGAAGGCATTAGCCCCCTCAGGCCCCTGGAGCACTGCTGCTATGCTCTGCTCAGCTCTTTCTGCCTCCTATCAAACCTCCAGATCTGGTGTCCTTGACCGCAGCTAGCCAGCCTCCCTTAACTCCCCCAGATTACCCTGCAATAGCCTGCACTACATTATTCAACGGTGTGTGTGTGTGCATACATGCAAGTGTGTGTTTGTGTGTCCATGTGTGTGTTAGCAATGGGGAGGAGGGGACTAGATGTTCTTGGAGAGCATGGACACTTGCGTCAGATAGAGGGCTGCCGGGTGATTACTGCATGTGCGCAGTGATAGTGATGTAAACTGTCACGGTGGCGAGGGGAGAGAGCATCTCTCGTGGACGCTCTGCAGAGTGTAAATGAGATGTAGATCAAACGCATGCAGAGCTACTCTGGGAGAGAGGGAGAAGAGAGGAAGAGAAAGAGAGAGAGAGAGAGAGAGAGCGAGAAAGAGAGAGGGAAGGAGAGAAAACATAAAAGGTCTTAATCATAATTTACACTTATGATTCCAGGGCGCACAAATGCATTTCTCAAACGCACATAGCTCATCTTTCATTGCACTCTGCATTCTACACCCTGCCTTGTCAAATGATATGAGACTAAGAAAGACTTATTTCATAGAGTGGATTTGAATGGGGGGGGGGGGGGGTGGATAGTGGGCTGGGGTGTGGTGGAGGGGGGGAGGGGTTGTCAACAAATAAAGAAGAAAAAAAAAGACAGAAAAAAGGACAGAATACCCCCAGCACCTCCAACTTGCACATCCTGCAGTGACGTGTAGATGGAATACAAATCAGCTGAAGTGAGGCTCGGGCTAACACTCATGTCTCTGGCGCAGCACTCATTTCCAATGCGAGAACTCTAGCGCAATCAGAGGTCCCCAGCGGATAAAAGGGAGCCGCGCAAGCGCCGCTTGCTCATTCGTTCGCTCGCTGCATATTTGCTAATGCCACATTTGCAAGTCTTCATGAACAGAAAGACACAGAGAGAGGGAGGAAGAGAGAGAAAGAGGGTGGGGAGGATGTGTTGATGAGGGGGGATGAGAGAACGTGTATTTGGTCAAAAAATTATGATTTTGTCTTTGGTGTGTGAAAGCTCCATATGAATCACTTTGTAATGGTGAAGTGATGGAGAGGATAGGATGCCTGGGAATGGATTAGGCTTGTTTCATCATGAATCCCCATCTGGTATCAAGTCTATGGCTGCTCAGGCCTCCACTGCCTTTTAAGTCTCTCAGCCTGGATTTCATGTCAGTTTATTCCCCAATGCAGCTGTGTGGAAAAACAAAATGTGAGTACACACACACACACACACACACACACATACTGATGCCCCAACCCCACATCCCCTATTCTTCCCACTCTCTCACAACCACTAACCAATATGACGCGTCCAATATGACACGTCCAAAAAAAAGACTGAACTGAACCTATTTGGTGGCTTGAAAGAGCCAGGCATAATTAAAAACAATGGGCATGAAAGCATGAGAAATGGCTCATCCCTCACCTCCACCCCCACCCCCAGCTAATGGGGCCAGGGGGCGAGCGAGCAGCAAGCCTGCAGCCCAGACAGATGCTGCGACTCTCAGAGAGGTCGCCAAGCCAGGCAAACACAACACTGTGGCCCCCAGGACTGTCTGCGCCTACTGCATGGTGTAAACATTACCCATTCACTCACACATCCATCAGCCTTTCCATTCAGCCATCAACCAATTTATCTATTCTATCTATTCGTGCTCCTTTTTTTACGAACTATCGCTTTAAGAACATGAACTTGAGGTGGTGGAGACACAATGTTCATTCAGAGGGCTAAATTTTCATTATGTTAAAGGACAAGAAAAGTAAACTCTTCATTACAACAGTATTTAATGACTATGTAAAATGATCAGATCGGATATTCATAAATGTATAAAATATATTTCAATATATTTAATGATTGATGAACACGTCTGAAATACATGACCTAGCTGCTGAAATAGGAAGTCCAGGCAATTCTAGACTTCAGTCAAGTCAGTTTTCCTGGCCTGGTGGTGAGGTCTCAGAGATTTACATATCACTAAGAATATTCTAGAGAAGAGCGAAACTCCAACCATATCCATCTTTTTGATGAAGAATTAACAAAACGAAAGAGACTGACACAATGATCCCCTCCGCAACCGACAGTGATTCAAAAGGAAAAGTAGATTTGGTCTATTAGAGGAGACATCTGCAGTTTTGTCACAAATGGCTGGATATAGGCTCCAGTCAGACAACGAGACAGGTTCCTTCTAAGCTCAGACCTCTTAATTAGTATCTTGGGAAGAAAGCTCTTTGGAAGTTTGACAGCATTGTCATTTTAGCAATCCTTGTGGTAGGGAAAAAGAGAGACTGCTGCTTAATCTTTCATAGTTTCTATTCTGAACCAACAGACGCCCTTGATGTGGACAGAGAAGATAATAAGGTCTTTTATATGTCAGAAATAATAAATGAAACACTTCACGGTATATTCTTGGTAAATCATGCAAACCCCTAAAACAATCCTCTTCTTCAGATCCTACTGTGAGGCTATAGCTTTCCCCCAGTAAAAAAACACACACACTTGAACCTCCATAAAGAGAGCATCCACCTGCAAGTGAACTGATGAGAGACCGCCCTCTCTGTAATTAGAAACCGTCCGTGTGAGGTCCACCCGGGCAATAATTATCTTCAGCAGTCCAATTAAGGCAAATTATTAGCAGCTAGTTTTTGGCATTAGTGTGGGTATATGAGCAGTCAGATATCTTCCTTATCTCAGTTCTCTCCTTTGTGCACTGGCAGAGAAATTCCTCCAGGCAACCAGCGCAATCAGCATAACTGGCAGCATTTACTGCATCCAATCAGTTTTTACTTTAGTTAATTAGCTGCTTCTTGTGGTTAGCCATAAATGAAAGATTTTACAGCAACAACAATGAAAAAAGGCTAAGCAGCGGCTGACACTCATAAGCAGCACACTCCACTCCACTGCCTTTTAAACACTCTTGCTTTGAAATCCTCCGGGCCGTGTCTGGATGGTGGCATTCCTTCCTCATCTGGCAGGTTAACGCCTCCACTCTCCCTGGACACCACTAATGACAGGCCTTGATGCCCAAGAGCTGAGGGCGAGGTGGACGAGGCTCGACAAGGTGGGGATGGAGAGAGAGGAGGTTGGGTGTGTGGGGGTGATGGGGGTTCAACGTCTGAGGAACATCATCTCCTGGCACCTGTCAGCAGAGCAGCACGGCATTGTGGGAGATCAAACCGACGAGGAGCCTCACCTCCTCCTCAGCGTTCTCTTCATGTCTGAACTTTTACCACCCAAACCACCCTGGCAGCTTAAATCGTTTGACAATGACAATCACACACACAATGGGATGAAAACCTTGCCTGACCACCCTCATCCACAACACAACTGATCGCTTGTTATGCACTGACAGGTGACATGCAATTATCTCCCTGTCCATTCTTGACCAACCCAGACTATCTTCAGGCATGTCTACAACAACATGCGTGTTCTCCCTCCTCTTTTTCATGAAGCCTATTGTGAGCGTGCACACTAAGCGCTAGCACAACAAGCCTGTGTTCATCTCTCTGCAGCCTGGTTCCGATGCTGTCATGCACAGCCTGTGATTTAGTGGGACCCCAGGCCTTGATCAGAGACCCTGCTGCATTCTGGTGGACACGCTCCATGTGCATCACTGTAAGGACTGAATTAGGCTGCCTTGCTTTTAACGGGATAGCCTCGGGTGGTCCATCCCAAACCACTTGGAACAGCAACAAAAAATAAATAAAAATAAGTTGGGGAATGGTGGAGTGCAACATGTTTATTTCTGTTTACGTTTAAAATCTGGCAAAGACGTCATCTCCCAACACGTCATTTCTTTTCATATGGATAACAGAATTCCTAAATTTATATATGTTCAAGTAATTGTTAAATGAATATACAGATTTTTGTAAAGAGACCAGGAGTATAACAAAATATTGCATAGTGACTGTCTGCTGTGTAACATGCAGTGAGAATATAAAAGACTAATTCAGGATTCTTTGCCCTTCTCAATATTACGCTAGAAATACAACCTTATCATCAGCAGTCTTCATAATCACTATTTCATTCAAATGCATTGACATTGAAATGAAAGTATCAAATGCATATTATTTCAAACTAGGTTGTAAACGAATATTTTTGGCCTCAACATGTTCTGTTTCTGACACTACCTTATGGTTAGTCTTGTGCTTACTTACTTCTTAGAGTAAACCAGTTACCCTCGGTGGCATATGAAATCTTGGAGATCACACCTCAGCAATAGCAATGCACTCAGCAGCCTTTGTCCAAATCCCATCTAATTACATTTTGAGCTGCACACAAATTGTGCTTGTGTGTATGTGTGTGTGTGTGTGTGTGTGTGTGTGTGTGTGTGTGTGTGTGTTCAGAAGACAATTTTAGAGGTATTGCAAACAACTGACTGACTTTAGGGCACAGTAAAGTCTCTCTTAATCTGCTATTGTGTTCCATCCTTGAAAATCTACAACCATTTCTAATCGTGGCATAGCTGTCATAAACCCTTCAGCCAATATACAATTGAATGCTTCCTTGTGTCGTCAAGGTCAGTGAATTTCTTCTCCTCTGAACCAAATTAAAGGCTTAAACTGGTCATTAAAGGTTAGCCTATATTAAATGGTCCAAATCGAAATCAAAGGGGTAACTAGGCCAAAGTTTGGAACTGAGTTTTAATTCACTGTTCACTTTAGTCACAAGAGAGCACATCTGTGTAGTTCAGCCAGCACAAAACAGCTGTGAAACAAAAGACTAACTGATATTCAGCCTCTTATCTAACACTGAATGTTGCTAGTAACATCCCTTCTACTTTAATTACTTGTCAAATAACCTGTTCAGTAAATTCTAGTATTTTGCTTTTTCATACCCAGCAATGGACAGTAATTGAGACTGCCAATGTAAACTGGTTAGCATTTATCCTGCTAGCCTAGTGGTAAGTACCACAACAAAATCTTTAAGAAATCTTATAGAATCTTTAAGTCATTTTACTATTAAATATCTCATATATATACTAATAAATATATAAACTTCCTTAAGTGACAAACTATATCAGTCTTTTTATAAGGATTGTCTTCAGTTCAACATGAAATAAACCCACATAAAAATTAATGCAATATGTTTCTATTCACTACTCATGTATTTCAGCCATTGAATGAAAGACGGCATTTGGTTTTGTAGCCCTCCAAATACAGTGGTCTCCAGTGCTTGTCCATCACATTCTCTAAGAGGCAGCCATTTGCAGAAAAACATTGCTATATTTTGCTAGTTTTAGCCTCTCCTCCCCAAGCTAATAAAGATGGTCTTACTATGCTGACAACATGGATTTAATTTAAGTTTGAGGAGTAAAACACTTCCACTGCTGGGGGTCAGATTTCTCAAATGGTTCCCCACAGAGAGCCCCATGATCGCGGGATTGAGGAAAGATGCAGGAGGGGAAGGGTGGGAGGGGGTGGTGGTGGGGGGTGGCCATGCTAAATAGATCTGGCGATGGCATGAATGAAGATTATAATCGCCTTATGAACACATCCCTCATCAGACTACCCGACGTGTCAAATATTAGCTGTGGGCAGTCGAGGGTTCAGATCACAGTAGCAGCTCTGTTTCAGAAGGGATGACCGTAATGGCTACCTGTGGTGCAGGAGAACTGAGGGCGCTCCAATCTTTCGAAGGGACTATGAGCAAACCAAAGCTTTTCCATGGTTGCCGATGGTGTGTGAAATCCAGCCAAAACAGCAGCAAAAGAGTTGTGTGTGTGTGCCTGTCTGTGTGTTTTGGGGGGGGGGTCAGGGTTACAGAGTTTTCGGAATGAAAAGGGCCTGGATGGTGATCAGGCTGGAAACAGTTGTCTTAGCGCCTTGGCAACCTATGGGTTTTGAGCATTAGCCCATTCTGCTCACATATTAAAACCCGCTGTGAAACTTGCTATTCATTTTCTCTAAAAAACGTAGCACTTTTGCTTTTGTTTTCTTAAAAAAAAAAATGATTACAATCACAACCTTTGGTTCCTGCCACAGTTCTGAAAACCACCTGCAGGAATGTTTTGCAAATTTTGCAAAACACACCTGCCGACAACACGTAAGTCACAACAGTGCATATTTACGAGCATCCCCACCATTGGTATTGCAGTGCCCTATTAGCATTCTCAACACGACACTGATATTTTGCTAACATTTTACGTGATGAGTGAATGTCAGAAATGAAAAAAGTGACACAAACAACATCCGACATGACAATGACCCCCTACCTGCCTGTCCCGATTCCTCCGCCCTGCCATTCAATTGGAGTCGAACCATGGCGGCCCCTTCGCTACCCCCTGCGATGGCCAACGGTCCGTTGGTGGTCTTGGACCAGGCGGTCCTTTGCAAAGCATTGTGCTGCTGGAATAGGTACGTCCTCTCCTGTTCCTGCTGCAGTTTGTGCTCCATGATCTGATTGGACAGTCAGGAGGCAAGACTTCAGTAGCAGAACATCCCTGTCGTCATGACAACTTGACAATATCCCGGCCAGTGGGGGGAAAAAAGAGGAAATCCAAAACTGTGTGCTTTTTAAGCTGAGGGCAATAAAGACGCTGTCACTACTAAATACTGACGACATTTTTTTAAGCGATACCCTCCCCTTTCGAAAGCTAACCTCAATATTCTGGAATCCGAGACAGTGGGCAACTTAGACCATCAAGCTATCTGCTACTCTCAACTAGCATGAACAGCATAACATTGTTAGAGCAAATTGATGTATAATAGTTCTTAATTTTATTCTAATCCTGTACATGAAGAATTCTATTACTCAGAAGAGTCATTACCAAAGAATAACCACAATTTGAACTGAGTGCACATTTATTCTTATGCTGAAGTCTAGTTCATTTTGCAGAGCTAATATATCCTTGGTACCTGCGTGGGAGCTACGTCATGTGTTTGATGGAACCACCAAAAACTTTACATTCTAATCTCGCATGCATCTCCTTGCCTGTCTAGATCCCGTCATACATCCCAGGCTTAACCCATAATAATCTGGACGTGGTTTTCACAAAGGCAAAACGTGAAGCATAGCGGGATGCTCTGAAGAAAAAAAAGCACTTCCATGATTCGATACAAAGACAAAAAAAAAGATCGAACAACAACGTAACAAGCGAAAAACAGAGACAAAACAGAGAGAAGGAATCAAGCATGGAAAAAAATGTGGAGGGGGGAGAAGAAAGCAAAGCGACTGCATTATTATCTCGATGTTAGCCATGCTAGTGCCAGCGCCAAGCAGATGCATCCACTCTAAGCGAAGGGGGAGCACCTGCTGTGCTGCAAGCTGGCGCCATGGTGAGTAGCAGAGCCGCTCGGTTCCCAGGGTCCGTTTCCCAGTGTCTCCCCCTCGCTGCTTCCACCCCGGGAGATGGTGACCTTGGCCACTCTGGAGATCTCTCTCTCCCTCTGCCCACCACCCCCTCCTCTTCCCCCCCAGAGCCTCCCCACACCTCCACCCCCACTGACAGGACTGAAAGGCTAGCCGGGATGCTGGGCCTGGTTCTCACCCTGCAGCTTTGATGCTAATCCTCCTGCATTGTGTGCAGCATGGCCCCCTACCTGGCCCGTCCGGCGGGCGAGAGGCGGAGGTGGCCGTGGTTGGCTGCCGAGAAGCAGGTGATGAATGGAGGAGAGGAGGCGAGAAGGGGGGATTCCCTCTCCGAACAAATCTGGACTCCCCCTGAGCCTGAACAGTGCAGGCCACATAAAGCCACCACAAACCAGTCAACTTCAATTTCTTCAGTTTTGGTGGATTTAAAGAAAACAAAACAAAAAAAAGAACAAGCAGATCCATTCTTCTTAGTGGGTTTTACGGTGAAAATACATATTTCGTTGGTTCTTAAAATGGAGAAAGAAAAATAAAGCAATTCAAAAGAACTAGCCTCAAACTGAAGACAACAAACTACGAATTCACGTGGAGATGAACTCATACACATAAATGTATCAACACACACACACACACACAAGCAAGCACTCACACAATCGTGCACAAAAACACACACACGCTTACTCGAGACACCATACCGCAGCTAACCACGGGGTCTGCTTGAATTGATCGACTGTGGCTAAAGACAGCGCCTGGACTTCTTAGTCTTAAAGCGGTAGCATCCCATTTTGGAGACCACCGCCCTTTTGTTTACCAGTGTAAAAACAGGGGCAAAAGCAGGAGGTGAAGTGCATGACATTGTCCTGACACCCCCTTGTCCCGTTACCGGGACTAGTTAGCTTAGCGAAAGCGGGCTAATGAAAATTACAGGGGCAAAGACACTGAAGCCTTAGTTTAACATGAAATTCCCAATCACGCGTCGTGGTGGGATAAGTCCACAAAGAATACAGAAAAGCGTTCGAACCCCCCCTTAAGTTTTCATCTGATCAATAACTATTGTACGCAGCAGTGCTCAAAGAGCGAAAAAATGAATTGTGTATGGATTTCACTTGAATTACGAGTTGTCTTCAAACGAGAGCCACGGAAGCGTCAGACTCTGCCAATTCAAATTTCGCCCAGCGACACGCTATTGTAAATCCATCTGAAAATAAATAGCGGCGGCATAAAAAAGGGGTTCAGAAACTGAGGAAAAGAGGGAGGGAGAGAGAGAAAAAAAAGGAAGAAAAATGAGAAAACACAGCCTGCCTATTGTAACGTCAGCACGCTGAGCTCAACCTGCAGGGTGCCAGGTTCTTAAGGGGGCCGAGGCTGCATTGAAAGCGCCTCTACAGGGGGGCTTGATGTGATTATCGCCCCCTGCTATGGCAGCCAAAGTGAAGTTGTCTGGAGTCCGGAACGCCGCGGCATCTCACGGCAGCCGTGTGTGTGTGAGTGTGTGTATGTGTGTGCCCCTGCAACGCCAAGCGGAGAGAACACAGAACCTCAGACACAGCAGGAGGGGTGGCACACAAGGGAGTCAAAGGGTAGTCCAACTGTTCATTTGTGTGTGTGTATGTATGCGTGTGTGTGTGTGTGTGTATGTATGCATGTGTGTGTGTGTCCCCGTGTGTATGTATGCCTGAATAATCGTCTCGTCCACTTGTTCAAACTCCTCTTTTGGGGACTACATGGGGGAAGATGATCAGCCACAGCTTCAGAGGATCTTCTTCCTTGATGGGGTGGCACGGGTGGAGGAAAGCCAAACATCAGCCGGGGCTTCCCAATGGGACCTTCAGACCACACACTTTGACCACAAGCTGGAAAAATTTGTGATAAATATTTCCCCCACCCTCGTCTCGTCTAGTTTCCTCTCTCTCTCGTTTCCCTCAAAATCTTGGTGCTGCCAAGACCAGTAGTAGATAGATGTAACAGCAGCAGCAATAGTTGCAGCAGCCCAAGTCTGACTGAAAGTTTTTTGGGGGGGTTTCTGTGGTGGTGGTGTTGCCTCGCTCAGCCCTCAACTGTGCGCTCTGGGCGCACTCAGTACACTTCCCCCCGGAGGCAGTATAAAATAAGACTTCAAAGAGAGCAGAAATAGTTGTGACACAAACTCATTTCTTCATGTTTCAGGGGCAGCAGCGCAAGAGAGGAATGCCTGCCCTACCTCAGAGGGAGACCGACTCTCGGATGCCACTCTGTCACAGGAATTAAATATGGCTTCTTTTGAACTGTGCACGGGGGTTTTAAATTGGGAAGAGCAATGGGTGTTGCTGGGGCCCCCTTGCTTCCTTTACGACTTGACTATCAAAAAATCACAGAGATGAGGGGAAAAACTCGTCAACTGACACGAATGTTGGACATGATCAAGGGTTGTTGGCGTGGTTCTGGGTGTGCTGCAGTTACAGTCAAAACATGAATGTGAGATACACAGACTCTGACGTGGACAGTTTCCACTTGGAGAATAAGAGAATACTCAACATCATTACATAAACAATGTGTGTAACAAAATGTATTAAGTAAAATGTTTTGTTTAACAATAAGCCACATTAGGTTTTATTCTATTATTCTTATAATGTATTGGTACTTTATTACATTGAGAGCTGAGGTAGCAACATGTGTACAATGTATCAGTCAGTTGTTACACACTGATAATTAGCGTGTTACATGTAGCGTGTGTATCTGAACAATAACTATATAAGAGGAGGGAGGCAATACAATGTCTCCTCTTCTAAATACACATGGGTAATATACTTTCCACTGCTATTGGCCAGGCAGAAGCTAGACTGATTAGTTTGTGCTGGCAAGAATCCATTCCTTTTTTCCCCCTATAATTTATTTCTTTTCTTGTTGTAAATTCTATATAGATTATTGTCAGTGTCGGAGTGAGTGTGGATTGCGACTGGTGTGTTTCATGGTATTCAGAAACTGCTTTGTACCCATTTCAAAGCAGACACACGCGCCGCCTTGAATTCAAGAACATACATTAAAATTGGCTATAGTGTGGGGGTGGCTACCGGCTAATAAGATAGCATGTTTGGTCTCCCAGCTTGGAATTCAATCAAAACACTGACACACTTGTTAATCACAAATTATACACCTGCTAACAGATATCAGCCTTCCATTGGTTGTGCCACTTTTTTCTGATGGTCTCTCATACTAAAGGTCTTTTAATTTCAGGACTTATAATGGCTTTTCCTATTTTGCATTCCTACAGACACGCACTCCCATACTCTCGTTCAAGGAGTTTGATAAGTGGTCCTGGTGAAAAACAGTCATTGGAAATGGCCTCAACTGTGACACAAATTTGCCATACTCTCTGACAAATAATCAGCAAGAACAGTCTTACCCACCATGACAGAATGCTATTCAAAATGGCTGCCATGATTTAGACTGCTAATCAGATATTCTGTAACTAGGACAACCCTTGACCTCAAAGGATTAAAACATTTGGATGATACTAAATTAAACTGATGAAGAATTATTCTTTTTCTACCATCATAGTCTGAGCAATTTAAGAAATAAAATTAACAACTAAAGTTGTATTTTTATTAGTACTTGGTCCAGTATGAGAGTAATTTAAAAAGTCAGAACTGATAATTACTATTTTACTATTACTATTTTTTAATGCATAATCGTATGCTCTTGCAGAGAGTTCTTATCGTGTTCATTTTTAATCAAACTGACCAAAAAGGTCCTTTTGTACCGGAATCAATCAAATCCAAATGATTAAACTGTAAGATAAGAATGGGCCTCATCTAGAATTAAGTACCTGCAAAACTGATCCCATATACCACCAAGCTCCTTCTAAGCAAGCAGCCATTTCCATCTCGCATTACCAAAGTGAGTCTGCTCCAGTCTTCACATGTTTTAATAAAATGCCCAGGGGGGTGTGGGACTTGGAAATTCAGATAGATTTGATCCATAATACAAAACCACCGCAATAATGAATGGGAAATAAATGGGGATGTATTTTTCAACAGGCAAAGTAAAGCCAGATCAAGATCCATCTATCTCAATCATGCTCCAAGCAAATAGGAGGGGATTCAACTCAAGCCGACTGTGTTCATTAGACATTTGCTCACCCGTGATGTCTATCTCTTCTCTTGTCATTTACAATCACGGGTGGAATGGGGTGGAGGGGTGTTCCCTGATGAGTAAAGCAATAAGCGCGAAACCAATTCAAGATGACTTTGTGAGAGGAACAGGAACGGACAGAGTGCCAAGCGGCGTGAGGAAGAACCTGTTGAGTGAGACTTGTGTCGCAGCTTCCTGCCTTTGCATCCTCTGCCTCCATCTACAAAGGCCATGAAACAGAATCAGTAATTTCATGCTTTTTTTTTCTTCCTGCTTTTCTTCTTCTTCTTCTTTTAGCACTGACCTATTTTGGTCGCAGTAATGCTGGGTTGGGGACACCAAAGCTCTGCCTCTGCAGTAGGTTTAAGAGATGGAATTCTGTGTGCCTGCAACTAGGTATAAGCTTGTTGTATACAGCACATCACATAATTAATCATATCATAATGTCATGGGAGACAGATCTTGGCTATAACCACAGGCTTTTGTTGTAAGACTACATTTAGCCCGCTGAAAAAATGAATAACATTTATTGCCTGAAGATCTCAGCTCTGATTGACCTAAGCAGCAAAGAAACAAGACTGATAATGTGATCTGTGATTTGATTTAATCACACAACTGCATTATTGTATGATTTATTAGGATATAATGGCTGGAATGAACAGCACTTCAAACTGACTCTCTCTGCTTGAAGGTGAGAGAGAGAGATCCTGTGAGTGTGTGTGTGCCATGTGTGTATGGGGAAGGGACTGTTTTCATGGCTATGGCAATTCAAAACAGGATGCTTTTGAAATAATAGTGGAAAAAATGTAAAGGGATGTTTGTAATTCAATCTGGCAACACAACAAGTCTGAAAACAATTATTTTCAGTCCAGATGGAACAAATCATGTTCAGCGTAGGAAAAGGGTTCCGCGCTCAGCACCCCCCCCCCCCCCCACCCCCACCCCACCCTTGTTCCCTGCAACATGAACATAGATCACCGTAAACATGATTGACAAAACACCAGATAATGGAGCCAGGGAACAAATGACAAAAGGAGTCCTTCTCTATACTTTGACATTTCCAACTTCCTCAAAACAGCCACATCTAAAATAAAGAAATAAATAAATGAAAAGCGAGTGAGGAATTCTTTCCACCTCTGGTTTGAGTAAATTAGTACACACTGGCTATGGGAACACCACCAAAAACACAGCCCCTGTCCTTGTTTGCTTGTTAGCTTGTGTTTTTTGTTGCCTAGCATTAATTAGCATTGCCTATGAAAAGGCCCAAAGGATGTTCAGGCAATGGAAGAATGCAATGCTAACATGATGACACTGTGACTGTGCCTTCCTTCCCATTCTTCATTTGTGATAAGGCAGTCTGGGTGGTGCTCAGAGGAACCACTGGTTCTTGTCATCTGCATTGTCTTGGGTCTGATCAGACGTCTGTTTGAAGCGCACGCATGCACAAGAGCAGCCACATGGCTCCCATGTCCAAAAGCAATCAGCAGGAAACAAACAACATGTTTATGCCAGCTCTCCTGCCTCAGACATGTATTTTTGATTTGTGGAGAGTGCTCTCTCTCTCTTTCTTCTTCTCTTACCCATATGCATCCTCATCTCTCTCTCTCTTTCTTTCTTTATCTTTTTTCTTCCCCACCCTTCTCTTCCCAGTATCCCTCCCTCCCTCCCTTTTGTGTCTTTCAGTAAACAGGAAGCAGAGGAGAGCGCCATGTGGGACGAGGAGCAGAAGCCCTTCATGGGGCAACAATAGAAAAATGAATGGGCGCTTTATAGAGGGGATTGATGGGCCCTTTTATGTGGCCCTGGGTGAACTTTACAATAGGCCTCACTCAGACGCTCGCTCTCCTCAACTTCACTTACAGGAAAGATATTTCACAAGCGTCTTTGGGAGAAACAGACTTTGTTTAAGCAGTGACATAATTTGCCATGTTTACGGCCTCCAGCAGCAAAAACTACAAAATGTGAAAGGCACACAGGCTGAGCTAGAAAAGCACACCTCCTAGGTAATGTCTTTTAACATCATCTGTGCATTTCAAAAAGTTTAAATGTATTATTTTTATTTTGATTCAAAATGGTCTCTTCCAAAAGAGAAGGTAGCCATAGATGACTGATGAAGACAATGCTGTGTTATGATTATGTAAGCCAAGTTTTGATCTAAATATTCTTTATGATAGTGAGAGGACACCTGAGGTTCAAGTCAGCAAAAGCCTTTTAAACCCCCAAATACATAAATAATCAATCCAACTTCTAGTCAGCAAGAATTTTTAGGCAGAGCACCATAAACCGCTCTGTTGAGGTTTGTGGTGCTGACAGAAAAAAAAGTTTTAACTTTCAGACACCACGATTTCTGATTTCTGTCTCGAGCCACGTGTCACACTTGATGGCACGACTCGTGCGTCACGTCGCCTCACCAAACACTTATTGTCCTAGGAAAAAAAGATGGCAAACACAAGCGAACCTGCCTTTGACTCCTCCTCTGACTGACAGACGTCAAACCTGCTGTCAGTTCCGGGAGGCGTCTGCCACAGAAAGGAACGCCAACCTACAAAGCGGCCGTCGTGTCGCCCCCTCTGTCGGCTGTCTCGGCGCCATCGTCACGGGAGCCTCTGTGTTATTGAGCGCAGTGAGGGGTGTGCACACGGATGAATAAAAATCACTTTCTAAACGTGAGAGTGACGGAAACTTTTCTCCTCCCTCATCCGGAGAAAGAAAAAAATATGATATATATCTTTTCACAAAAACTAAAGCCCATCACTATCTCTGCAAAGGCTCTATGCAAAGCTGAAGAACTACAACATGCAAAACACGTGAAGAGTTCTCCTGCAGTTGAACGAGACAAACATCTGCTGCATCTGTTTATTTTCTTAATAGTCATAGATAGATAGAGCATTTAAAGTGCATATCACCCATAACATGTAAAGACAGAACACAAACACCATCTATAAATTCATAATACCAGGGCCAGATTGCCTCGTTGTTTAACAAGCTGTTACACAAAATCGGCATTGGTATGTGTGTTAATATATCTATGTGTATAAATGATTTATATGATTCTAAATTATACTCATGTGTTGTGGTTTTATAATTTAATCATCTGCCAGTGCTTTGTAATTGTTGTTGTGGACTATCTAAACTGCACATCAAGTGCACTAAGCACAAAAACATGACATCCAGTGAACATGCACACAAAGCACTGTGGGTTGTACAACTATGTCAACCTATCCAAGTTAATCATCGCTGTTTTTATATGAAGTTGTTTCCCCTCTTCAAAACATGCCGTTCTGGAGACAAGACAATCATTTCGCACTGGTCCTGGTGTGTGTGTGTGTTTTTGCTCAGTGAATTTTGCCGAGAAGAAATAACAATGGGATGTGCAAGCAAAAGGAAGACAGAGAGAAAGAGAACAACTTAAGGACCTTTTCTCCTCAGACCCTTTTCTTTGTAATTTTGGTCTCTCTCATGTTTGACATCAAAGATCCAGAGATTGTTTTCTCCACTGTTGTGTACTCTGTAATTATTAATCTGCCTGGTAACACAGCCTGCCTGCAGGGCCAAGCCAGACACAAAAGACCCCTCTCTGGATCTCTGATGTGTGAAGCACAGGGGAGAGAGGGAAGGGAAGAGAGAAAAAGAGGGAGCGAGAGGACGAAGAGAAAGAGAGCGAGAGGAAAGGGAGGGTGTGAGAAAGAAGAAAAATTGCTGCCACCAAACTACAGTAAGCAATGAGACTGTTTTTTCGACAAGAGCAAGCAAGAAACTTTAAAATAAGCTCTTAGTACCAACTCATGCACATGTGTTATTTCTCAACTCATGCACATGTGCTGTTTTCCAAAGCCTATGTTATCTTAGGTAAAAGCTTATGGAATAGTAGCATGTGTAAAGTCAGTTTCTCACACAAAACCTAATAAAGCAGATTGACTGTCCACTTCATTGTTGACAACTTTCTTGGGCTTTACACAAAGGTCCATTTACATCATTAAAATATGTGTAGCCTATTGGCCAAGCCTGCGTCATACTCCTGACTCATGACGCTGATTGACAGTCAGATTCAGACACAGTTCAAACAGAAAAAAACAAGCCTCAGACTGATGGAAGTTTAGACAAATACTCTTTTCAAAGGCTCACTATCAAGCCAGGAAAACATGGCCGCAAAAGATCCCATTGTTGTCTTTTGTCAGTCAGACAGCCTTTAATGTGGTGGGGATGGTAGAAGGTCACACGAGATATGCAAATGATGATTTCTCTTTGAGCCCAGGATGGCTCGTCAGACGCTTGGTACATTCAGGTGACTTCAATGCAGCGCTGAGTTAAAAATGCACTGGGACTTATCCGGTAATTGCAATCAAGAGTGCCAGGCTGACAACATACATTCACGCGGCAATTAGCAACAATCTTGGTCTTTCTTCTCTCCATCTCATTAAAAGCAATGCCCTCTCTGAACTCATGTCTCCAAAGTCCTTCCATGCATCTCTCTGTTTTTACACCGTTTTGAAAATACCACCCAATTAGTGCAGCTGATGCCAATGATATTTTGTTTCTGTTGAGATCTGCCGTGTAAAAATGTTCTAAATGAAAATGTCACTGGAAGATTCACTTCACGCCGATTGCTCTAATGACATTTCTCACGTGTTGGATGTGGTAGACACGCATGTTGGTCAATAACACTGCAAATGGTTATTTTGTCATTTTTCCTAACCTTGCTTGTGTCCCTCACTTCTTTGTCTACCCATATCTGCACATACATTCTTGAGAATATTCTTTTTTGTCCAGGATGATAAATTTGATCTGTGCTTAACATAAGCCATGAATAGAACTGCTAAACTGGAAATGGCTCACGTAAAGCCCTCAGTTAAAGGAGAAATCCAGTGTGAATCAATCCATAGCCAGACCAAACAGTGAACCAACAGCCAACAGTAACTAAATGGGGCACAGAAACTCACTTTCAGTTTAATTTTCTTATGCCCCATTCAGTTAACTTCAGCTGCTGGTCTAGGTTGCATAAAATTTACTCTTTTTTTCAGACAGCACTCTGTGGCCTCAAACAACAGGCCTATGGATTCAATCTCACCAGATATCCCCTTTAAGTAACAGTTGCCTAAAAAAACAAGAACAACAACAACAATACTGATAATGCAGGTATTGAAGGCGGTGCTGGAAAGTGGTGGACAGAACTTTCTCATTCACCATGGCAGATTGAGTGTGGGTGGGAGGAGAGGCTGAACACAGTATTCAGGGCCATATGGATCTCTGAATTACGTTATTCTGAAGCACAGAAACAGAGAGAGAGGGAGAAAAGAAGAGAGAGAGACTCATCCGCAGTGAACTCATCCAAATGGAACGATGACAAAACCCAAGCCAGATCAAAGCACCTTACAACAGGGAGCGAGAGAGAGAGAGAGTAGGAGAAAGAGAGAGAAAATGTAGAAACCAAAATATTCATCGTCTTCAAAATAAAAAGACCCCCCCCCCCCCTTGCCTTCCATCCCCGGGAGGGAGAGAGAAAGCAAGCTTGGCAGCCCTCAGCTGCTCTGCGTTCGCAAGAGTATGTAAATATGTTTGTGCATGCATTAGAGAAATAACAATCACAACGACAGAGAACAACAGTGGCCAGGAGTGAGCCTGTGTGTGTGTGTGTGTGTGTGTGTGCGTGTGTGTGTGTGTGTGAAAGAGAGAGAAAACACACACATGCACATTCAACACAAACCTACACTCACAACTCACGGTCAAGTACCGTGGGGGAAGGAGAGAGAAAAAGGTGGACAAAGAAGAAACTGAATACACAAAAACACAAAAGATAACAAGCCACGCATTGGGCGAGGGAGGAAGAGGCTGTGTTGGGTGAGGGGGGCATGGCTTGTGGTGGTGGTGGTGGTGGAGGGCCGAACCTGGTTCTAATGAACTGATCGTCTGCCTGTTTGCAATCTGCTTCGCCTTGATGTGCAGGCTGATGTGGGGGTGGGGCAGGAGGCTGTGTGTGTGTGTGTGTGTGTGTCAGGGTTTGGGGGGGTGCTGGGGGGAGGTGGTTGGGTGGAGGATCAGTATGGAGACTTCTGCTATCTGTTAAGCTTGGCCTGTCCCGCACATTAAGAGTCCTGGATCGCTCATTTCATGGCAAGTGTACTGGAACCGATTAGAGACGCCTTCAGCAGGAAACGAAGAGAGAGAGAGGGGGAAAGAGGGAGGGAAGGAAGGAGAGAGAGAGAGAAAGAGGCAGAGACAGGGAGAGGAGGACGAACATGCTCCAAATCCCTGATAATGCCCATCCTGCAAATTGCCTGGCATTACGCATCCATTTATTAGTTTTATTTATATATTTGCTCTCTCCCTCTTGCATACGAACACAGTCCCTGCCCACTCTGGCCTTGAGTGAGTGAGTGAAAATATAAAGATTTCTGCCTGAAGCGGAACCAACGACTCAGCCACTGAAAAGCCAATCTGACTCACGGCTAAATGGTCTTCACAGATGTCATCAAATTCACGGCTGCATCCACTGATTGCCCAGCTCGCACAAGAAAATAAATACATCAACAACTAAATAAATCATATTTATTTAAAAAAAAAACTGTCAGTGGTTTACCCAACTCTGATAATGTCCCAATTTAACCCACATTTCTCCCTCGCAAGCGTAAATGTCCCTGTTGAGTGTGTGTTTTGCATACACTCAAACAAATCAGAAGAGAAACACATTTGTTTGCGAGAGACCTGTTTGAGTACTGTGTGTGTGTATATATGATGGGGTGAGTGGAGGGGGGGCGCTCCCTGTTTTCTTTTTTTTTTGTTTGGAGGAGCCTTTGAGGGTTGCTTACAGTTGGCGGAGGCCACCGGGGTCGCTCAGGAGGGTCCAGTTTTTGTGGGGTTCCCCAGCGTGCGTGGAGCTCCCTGCCACTTCCTGACTTCTCAGTGAAGTGAAAGATGATATGACAACAGACCACCAGCGAGGCATGCCTGTCCCTCTAGGGGAGGAGGAGGAGGAGCATGGAGGAGAGGTGGGGAAGAGGACCCTCGGCCTGAACCCCTAAACACACACATAAACACACACACACACACTGATTTTGTCTGGGTGTGTTGTGGACGATGGATGGGCCCGAGTGGTGTCCAGCAGTTGTTTGTGGACGCCACTGGAGGTGAACTTTGACCCCTAGCCTCCTCAATCACTGTCAGGGTCGCCACTCTCCCTTATGTCCTCAGGGGACCAAAGAGCAGGCTGCAGTGTAATTAATTCTTCAGATCAGATTTTCAAAGTGTTAAAATTACAGTCATATCAAGTGTCCTTATAATAGGGTTATTAATAATAGTATGTATAGTATAATAGTATGCTTAGTAATACATCATAGTATGTACTTCCCAAGCACATACTACCAAACCATACTAACTCTAACCCAAAGTAGCAATTTTGAAATGATCCATATTAAAATGACATACTTGTTTAAAGGTCAATTATGTCTGATTCAGCACAGTGCCTCCAGAACTCTTGCTACGCAACAAATAAAACTCATTCAGCTCGTCTCAGCCATGACCTGTGTAAAAAGCCTTTTCACAAAAATGACTGTATCCTCCCTTTCAGTCTCATAGTCTTACAGCACAGGATTAGGCTGGATGTAAGGCTGTCAAAGCCCAGCAGTCGCATGAATAAAGCTGACCAGAGAAGGCTGCAGCTACAAAAGTTTTGTTTGACTGACCACCTTTGCCTTGGGCGTGACAGGATTTTTCAGTAGCCATCCGTCAATACTGCTCCGTCTAGCATTCTCCCCAAGTCCGTCTTGTTTTCTACCGCCTTGATGGAACAGGATGGAAAGGGCAGAGCCGAGTGAGTTTTCTTTTGCCCGAGTTTTCTAAAGCCAATGAGTCTGATCGGGCCGGCAGGCGGGCGGGCGGGCGGGCGGGTGGGCAGGCAGAGAGTCTGCACATAAAGGAGGCCGTGGCGGCAGTGAGGTCCTGCAGCGTCGGCCACAGTCAGCATCTATTGTTTTTCAGCCCCTCTTTTATTTGAGCCACAACCACAGGGGTGCACCGGCCTGAGCTGCACTTCACAGGACTCCCTGCTCCTTTTCTCTCTCTCTTCTTCTTCTTCTCTTTAACCCCCCCCCTCCCCCGTCTCTATCTACTCCTCTCTCTCTCTCTTTCTTTCTGTGTCCCTCTCTTTCTTTCTCCCTGCCGAGAGGTTAGACAAAGAAATAAAGAGGCGAGGTCTTATCGGAGTCAGGGAAAGCCACTGACCTCCCTGAGCCAGAGGTGGCTGCCCCAAAAGGCTATTCCTGTGCCGGCTGTGTTGTTGCGCGACTGTGTGTGTGTGTTGGGCTAAGGGTGTGTATGTGTGTGTGTGTGTGCGTGCGTGTGTTGGGCTAAGGGTGTGTATGTGTGTGTGTGTGTGCGTGCGTGTGTTGGGCTAAGGGTGTGTATGTGTGTGTGTGTGCGCGTGTGTGTGTTGGGCTAAGGGTGGGTGTGTGTGTATGTGTGTGTGGGGGGGGCATACATATTTGTGGGCTGTGTGCCCAGAGTGTGCGGCGCCCCCCGTGGATCAGGGGCTGCACAGCATGGAGCGGAGCGAGCCGCTGGAATGCCTATAATGTGCTGTGGAAACTGTGACTGTGTTTGATTTAAATGGTTTCAGATGCGCCCGAGGAGGCAAGGGGTGGCGGGAAAAACAGCTGGTTGCCTTTTCCGTTGATATGGACAAAGGAGCACTGTCTCCTAAAGGCAACCTGGATAAGAACACAGCAAAATATCCATCTACGTATGTCTGTCTGTATGTGGATATGTGATATATTTATACAAAACATAATGAACAAGTTTAAGAGTCTTCATATGTTTGAGTAATTTTGCTGTAAAGAGCTTTTTGTTAGAAATATTCAGTTGCATATTTCTGTTGAGTTCAAATTACCTTAGCAGCTCCAAGAGGCCGTCAGATTCATGTCTTTGCAAATTATGATCTGAATGAGTAATGAAACAATAAGTTTTATGATTAAAAGTGTAGCTCTGGTCTGCTTCATTTCTTAGGCTGTACTTTGTAAGTGCAGAGGCAGGGGGTGACGGGGAGCAGAGTGGGTTCCAATGAAGTTCAATTTCCTTCCGGGTCCGTCCACCTGGCCTCCGGCTGCTGTGACCCTCACAGAGGCCCCCACGTGGAGAGAGCAGTGCAGGAGAGAACAGAGAGAAAGTGAAAGAGAGAGAGATAGAGTCAAAGGAGAGTCAGAGTGTGGAGTGTGATAGAGAAAGGGAAATATATATATATACAGTGTATATATATATATATATATATATATATATATAGAGAGAGAGAGAGAGAGAGAGAGAGAACAGAGACAGATAAGGAAAAAAAGAGGAGCCGTAAGAAGGCTTTCGGAGCCAGCAGGATGTGACACCAAGGTGAGACAGTAAACCCTCCTACCTGACCTGAGGAAAGAGAGAGAGAGAGCCACCGCTGCGCTGTTCTCCTGCTCCGTCACCTCCTTTGTGCTCCCACGGCGACCGGGGGCCCAGAGACCACTGACCCTCACACATCACACAAGTCCCGACCACTACTGAGGAAAAAGTTTCACCTCCTCCATTTTTCTCTTTCTCCTTCTTGTTTTCTTTCTCTCTCGCTCTCGTTTAGTCAGTTCTGACAGGAAACAAGAGTGTTCTCTCTTAACTCGACTTCAGATCTGAAATCTATTATGCCTGATGAAACTCAAGCTGCTTTGTTGTGGTTTTTAGAACGTCAATACTGCAAACAGAGATTGCAGTAACCCAAGTGCGTCAGTGAAGTTCACACAAAAGTAGCTGTACTTTGATTTGGGTCAAAAACGTCCCCATGCCACCACAGGCACCATTTCAGAGCTGAGGTCAAGTGCAGTGCGGGTGGGGCTTAGGGGGAAACCAGTGAAACCACTACCAGCACACCCAGAACGTGGGAGGTGACAACAGTTGGAGGGACTGGAGCAGAGTTGGGGAAACCCGTATTTGGGGGGATTTCCGATGTCGAAACTTAGCCAGATGAACACCACTGAACACCACTGCCATCTTTCTGCACTGGGAGATCTTTCCACCTGCCCAAAGGCTGGTGAAGCAAACTGAAGAGGACAAAGGGGTCAGGGTGGTGCATGTGTGATGGTGGATGTTGAGGACAAAGGGGTCTGGGTAGTGTATGTATGATGGTGGATGTTGAGGACAGGGTGGTGGGGTAGTGCATGTAAGGCTGGTCAGAAAACATCCCCCTCAGACTACCCCCTTCCCCCATCCTTCACCTGCCTGCCCTGCCTGTGGCACTGAGGTGTGTGTGCACGCTGATAAGGTGTCTTGAAAAATGCACGTTGGCTTATCGATTTCCACGCTCACCAATCTCGGCAATCAAAAGGGTCACGCTGTGTGAAGAAATCAAAGGCGGCTCATTGTTTCAGATTCACGTTGCAGGTAGCCGCTGGGCTCGCTGTTCCGTTGGTCTTCATGTGTGTGTGCTTGTGTGAGCCTCTTAAGCCGTGCCTATTCTGAATTAGTTATAGCGTTGTGGAAATTGGGGTAAAACTGTTTTTTTTAACCATTTTGAATTCTTTCTCTACACATGTTTTGTTCAGGGAGTGTTGCACTGTAGACAGGTTATTATCATCTCAAATGGGAAGAGATGGAAAACTAAAAGGAAATAAAAAGGAAGAAGTACAGATGGGAAAAAAAGCGCCTACAACACACTTTTCAATAGACCGTTCCAGCAGCGCTGCTGGAATGTTTCATTCCGTTAAGATGACATACGGAATGTTAAAATGGAAACCCAGTGGGAACAGCTGTGACGCTAATAATCAATCTCTCTTGAGACGCTCTATAGGTGCTCTATAGAAGTATCACCTTTAGACCGACAAGCTCTTTGAGAAGGACTTACAAGCAACACAACTGATTCACCTGCTGTACATGTTTCTCCAAATTAGGTGCATTTTAGACTGGATTTAGTGCTCACCAGAATAAATAATGTGGCATTAGCAAGTCTTGTGTATGCTCTGAGTGGAGCAGAACTGTTTATAAGATGCAAAGATGGAATGACTAGATCTTTGTCTTTCTCTCTCTCTCTGTCCCTTCCTGCATCTTCCAGGGTCTCTTCTTTCTGTGGGCCTCCAGCCTCTCCTGCTCCTCAGACGGGCCCCAGCAATGATCCACTCTCTAAACGAGGCTCTATGGGACTCAGACGGGCCCCAGCAATGCTCCGCTCTCTAGACGAGGCTCTATAGGACTCAGACGGGCCCCAGCAATGCTCCGCTCTCTAGACGAGGCTCTATGGGACTCAGACGGGCCCCAGCAATGCTCCGCTCTCTAGACGAGGCTCTATGGGACTCCTCAGTCAAGGACACCACACGTGACTACACCTTCAGTCACTGCATGGTTTTCATAAAGCAAAAAAGAAAGAGAGAGAGGGGGAAGTAGGGAGACAAAAAAAGAGAGAGAGAGAGAGAAAAGGGGAAAACAAAAGGCCTGGGGGACATGGTTGGGTGGCTGGTGGGTGACCGGAGGAAGGGGTGGGGGGTGATTCGTACACAAACAGTCAGATCCCTGACCGCGACGGAAATGCCAGTGCCCTGAAGCCTTTTTTTCCAAAGAAAGGAAGAGGGACGACGTCTCTTTCTCTCTCTGTGCGTTTCTGTGTCCCTCTCTCTCCCTCTCGTATGCTACTGCCCCCCCCCCCCCGCCCCCCAATCCCCCTTTCACTTTCTTCTTTTCATTCTTGTCACTGCCTGACAGTATTTTTATTTTTTGGTGCAACTCTTCTCTCCCTTTCTCCCTCTCCTAATCGCCAGTCCAAACCCATTTTTAACACAGGCGGTCAGAGCAGCCTTCCAAATGCACAATTGCCCTCCACTGTGAGTTTCTCCCTCTTTTTCCCCGCTATGCTAATTTCCTGTGATGATCAGAGGGACGCTGGGATAAAAGTACTGTGCTTTAAGCGCTTTGTAGTTTTTATGTTGTTGCCATAGTAACATGAAACTGGAAACCCAAAATCAATGTACCGTCTCTCATTTGCATCAAGAAATAGAGACACTAAACAGAACCACACATGGGGAGACATAAAGAGAGAGAGAGGAGAGGAGAGGAAAGGAAAGGAGAAAGAGAGCGAAAAAGAGGGAGAGAGAGAGCAGGGGTTTGAAAGGAAGAAGGGGAGAGAGTAAGGACAAACCAATGCCATCCCTTTTTACTGCACACCTTCCCTGAGGAGCCTGCTGCACCACCACTGCTGAGCACAAAGCTCTGCATTTCCACACACACGCACACACACACACACACACAATACAGCACCACTGATGTTAATGTCACTGACAGATCAGCGCTGGTTGCCAGTGTTCTGCTCAGCCCAAATCAGTTGTCAGGCTGTTATGAAGGCCTTCAAACTTTTCACATGTGGTCAATTCATGGAAGCAAACCTGGCCTCAACTTATAGATGTTGGCTAGCATCAGAACGTCAATACTCTAACATTAGTCTCAATTAACTTTAATGCTTCGCTCTATGCAGTTGTGGTGGATTTGACAGGAGACCATCTAATGTGTTGTTGTGCAGCTAAGAATGTATGTATTTAGACCAATTAAGCTGGTAATTTGGGCTCCAAAAACACACATAGCAAAAGCTGTTGGCACAGGCTGAGGAAATTGGTTAGAATAGAAGCCCCATGTTCTCTGACGCACAGTCCCAGCTAACACCAAAATGCTGTAATGTGAACATCCTGGCAAATCTGCAGCTTGTGATTATCTCATCGCGTGAAGTTTCCCCAATGCCCCACATCCTTAACCAGCCGTTCTGACAGGCTGCCAATGGCAAGGATGCGGATGGGGATATTTGTTTAAATGCTGATGGAAACACTAATGGAAAACCCATGGCTACAGGATGAGAGAGAAAAAAAAAACGATGTCGAACAATGATTGTGGCTAATTGAGGAAAGTACATTCATTAATGCAAATTGGCATTGGTGCTTTTAAAATTCTACCCCCCCCCCTCTCTCTCTTTCTGGCACCATTTGCCACATCATTTCATTAGTGGTTGGGTCTCTCTTGAAGAACCAATTGGGCAAACAACACTCAGTCTTGCTCTACCCAGCAACTCAGCAGCCTACACACTAGAGTACATTGAGTGAGGGTGGGAGAAAAGAGAGAGGGAGAGAGGGAGAGAGAGAGAGAGGGAGGGAAGGAGAGAGAGAGAGAGCTCCTACAGTTGTGGCACTGGTCAGGCGTCACTTTCCTCTAAAACAAATAAAAACAATAGTCTGCCACACAATTATAGGGCACAGAGAAGTTATTCATCCTCACTGGCTGCCAATAAGAAAACATAAAAAAGCCATGATTAATTATACAGATATACAATCACAAATCATGTAAATATGCTTGTAAGAAATAACAACAGTGGACTGTAAAGGCTTGTTTGTGAAAACTATGTCTGGAGTCGACAATATGGTACAGTAAAGACAGAGTCGTTATATGAGGGCTAAAACAGTTTGGTCTGAATCCAAGCGTCATTGCATTAAAAGAACTTGGGCGTAATTGTGCAGAACATCATCTGATTTCATCAAGTGGTCTCTAATCTGGCTAGCACTCTGTGTAATGTTCCCTATTAATTACATGGGAATTACAGAGGGCCCATTTAAGGCATTTCCACTGAACGGTTGCATACGTGGTATGCCCAAAATGAGCCATTCTTTGTCCCCCAGGGATCGGCTAACATGTAATCACCAGTGGACAAAGGTATTAGTGACGATGGAGGGAAAAAGACCCTAAGACAAAAACCAGGTTGCTCTCTTTCTTTCTGAAGTGTGTCAACGCAACCTGCCAACTGGCTCATGATGTTATCTATGTTTGGTCCCAACAAACAGGAGAGATATGTCAAGAACACCAAAAAAAAAAAAGAAAGAAAGAAAGGGAAAAAAACCCTTACATAAACCCCAAGCTCCGTTCTACTACTGTGGCCACTGGTGCATTAGGGTAATGAGCTCTCCAAGCATTCGCTGCCTGGGTGCAGAATCTCCCGGGCTGAAGCCGAGTAAACAGTCCGCAAACAGTGACATCACAAACGTGCATGGCAGACCCATAGGCTGACATAATTTCACAAGCTGCTGGAGATTGAGGGTCGGGGTTCTGGGGATGAAGAGACCACATGTGAAGGGGGTGGGTAGAGGTGGGGAGGGGTGGCAGTGCAAGTGGGAATGTGGAAAGAATCCAACATGGCAGCCAGGCCATGGGAGTGTAGCCACAGGAACAAGTAATGGAGGTGAGTGGGAAAGGCTGAAGGCGCTGCAGTTGCTTTTGAGCTGTTTCTCACCCAAGGACTGATCACTTGATCACCCTTTCAATCGGTTTAACTACATCTGAAAAAAGTATAAAAAGAGTAAAAGAGTATAATACTGTACTGCGGCTTGGTTGAATTTTGTATTGTGATTCACTCAAATTTTCACACTTGTAATAATGTAACTATCACATCTCAACAGTTAGGACAATCACTTTTCTACACTGTTAGGACTAGGGGTGTAGTGGGCATTAGACACAGGGGTATGGAGTCCCCCACCTCTTAATTATGTATCTCTCACTTTTTTAACATCAGGCATTCATTTATAATATTATAAGTGCACACATGAAGCAAACCTTTCAGCCCTCTATTGTCATAAAAAATGCAACGGATTGTAGGATGACCATAATCCAATGCAGTGATACTATTGACGTAGGTTTTGCAGGTGCTTGTGACTTTCTTTGCAACTTGACCTGCAACACTGAAATCATGTACCCCCACTTAAAAAAATCCCCACCATACCGCTGGCTAGGACTGTCACTTTGCAACAGTTAGGGCTGTCACTTTTCAACACAGAATTCAGGGTGGCAAAATTGTAACATAGCTTTTTAATGCCATTTTATTGTATCTGAACTTGAAGCAAGACTCAAGGGAATCCCAGGACATGCTAGCTTTAGGATAACATAAAAGGAACTAACAGCTGGGCTATAGTGTATAGCAAAATTTTGATGAATAAATCCATGCGTGCATGGCAGAAAGAAGCAGTTCTATAAACAAGTCAGTTTTAGATATGGAAAGATATGGAAGTCGTGTCAGTAAATTATTGCAACAAAGATTTAAGTGGGATACTTCACAACACTAAGGCTGAATTACAACCTTCAACATGCATTAACTTACGCTATTTGAATGGCACATAATTTTTCTCTGGGGAACTTGGACGTCATTTCAGGAACCTACCTGTGAAATTTTATTCGTTTAATTTCAAGCTGCTGGTGATCAAACAGATGGTCTATAATATGGGTGTGTGTCAGCGGATCACTCTAGACCATGAAAACATTTATGACAGTAAATTAAAGCAGTTTCTTTTTTGTTTTTGACATTTGATTTAAATGGAATTAAGATATCACACATGGTCCTGGAAAGCCCCCATGCCGCAGGTAAAGCACGTTTGTGCACTGTGCTTCCCTAACTGTCACTTCTTGACAGATTCAGGTGCGGTGCCAAAGAGAGTGGCCCCAGCGCCATTCCACAGCTGCTTGTACAGAGGTCCACACACACACACATACACACACCACCACCACCACCTTGCAGCAGGTGTACTCTCCCCTTGGACGGTCCCCAGTCATTCGGCTTTTTACGACTTAATTGACACATAGCGAGTGAGCCCCGTCCAACCAGGTGTGGGGCTGGACTGGCCTGGACTCGAGCCATTTCATTTAGGCTGTCATTTTCACTGCTTATTATGAGCTCTCTCTCTCTTTTTTAACTGCACACTTTCTGCTTTGATCCGTCTCTCCTACCATCTATTTGATCTTTACTATGGGCTATTGTGTAGCCCAGAGAGCGTCGCAATATGTGGAGAAGGGGTATCCCAGTTATCAGGCCTCTCTCTCTCTCTCTCCGGCCTTTGGTTACCAAACTGCCTCGGGCCAGCTGAAGTGCCTTCATGACCAAAGACAAACAATGGGGAGACACTTTTGATTGGTAATTTAGGGAGAGGTTGGAGAACTTGTTCAATCACGTTTTTTTTGTGTGTTTTTTGTGGGCATATGTCAGGAAAGATCCTTTTTATTCTTTATAAAATGTCTTTGTTAATTTTTATTGCAGTCGATGAGAGAGGATATTGTGTATTGTGTTGGACAAAGAAACACAAAGACCAGAACATTCTGGTCAAGGTTCTTATTTCCTAGGCAAAGTTCTATGGCTATTTGCCACCATTTTGCTTGATGTTTTTATTATCTTCAGATTCCAAGAGCAGTACATGGCTTCTATGAGGTGTGAGTGTCACTCAAGGGCTCAAATTATTAATAGCACTTCAGCTTTTCAATCCTCACAGAGAACATTACGAAAAAAACAAACATTTTAGACTGTCAACAACGCTTCTTCTTCTTCATGGACATGGAATAGCCTTTCCCCACTAATGCTCAGATTGTATTAAGTCTAACAACTCTTCATGCAGGGGCTACCTCTGACAAATTTGCTGAGCATCAGTTATGTCCCGGGTGCAAGCCTCAAGGAGTCTGCCAATACTCTGAGGCGAAGGAGAGCCAGAAGCCCATCCTTGAAGTTTTCCTTTTCAAAGACTCGCGGCCATCAGAGACCTACAGTCTAAAGTATATAGATTTACAATTCCATGTACTCTGGAGAGAGAGTATGTGCGTGTGTGTGCGCACTCTTCCACACAAGCTTTAGATGCATCCGAGCCAATGAAGACAAAGCCTGAAGCACCATCTAATAGAAAGTACCAACAGCCAAACTATTTTTTTTTAACTGAACTGCATAAAGGTTGGGTTCATAGGGTCGCTGACAGATGTTTGATTAAAGCTTATAAGTAGTGTTCTCTGGCCTATGGCTAATGGTGAGTGGTGATGGAGCTTGTATTTGGGGTGGTCAGCACACCTTCAAAGAAGGTCTTTGTCTGGCATCTAGAAAAACATCAAAAGACCCACAAAGTAGACATCAGTGGACATGAATTCTAAAATACTTGCATCATCTGTCCACCTCAACCATTTCTCAAGGACACCTGCCTCTAATATTGATATGAATGTCTTACTGTTATGAGGGAGAAGGGCTGCCAATACGACAATGGAAGAGGTGAAAACACACAGCAACAAAGTGAACCCTTGCTTCATTTGCTAATCACTAAATGTGCTACTTCACTGAAAGGCCTCATTATATATCACACATTTTCCATACTCAATCTGCGTACACATTCCTAAACCAGATGTACATCTAAAGTGCATCTCCGAGTCAAACAGGCACCCATGTGGTATGTAAAAAGCACTGATTTAATCTTGTATGTTTGCGTGTATGTGTTTTGGTATGCTGGGCCCTGGAACGTGTGGGCTGTCAAAGAGTCTCTCTGTGTCAGTGTTTATACCATGGCTTACAATGAGGAAAATATTAAACCATCAGAAAGATCCAATGAGACCCACTAATGCATTTGTCTCATTTTCATGATTATTCATTAAAGTACGCTAAAAGCTAGAGTTGAATTGATTAAAATAATTAGCCAAGTTCATCAAACCTTTTCTGCATCTAAAATGTGTAGTTTTTCAGTGCTTTTCAAAAACGTGCTGGACTGATGGAGAAATATGCTGTCAGTCCTCAAGTCATCTGAGGACTGACGAGAGTTGAATCAATTAAAATAATTAGCCAAGTTCGACAAACCTTTTCTCCCTCTAAAATATGACGTTTTTCAGTGCTTTTCCAAAACGTGCTGGACTGATGGAGAAATATGCTGTCAGTCCTCAAGTCATCTGCCATGGCGTCATGAAAACTTGTTACACACCTTTCTTCCTTTGTTGTGTGTGGTTTAGTTTTGCTTTCAGCATGAGAAGATAACGCTAGCCCTGTGAATGCAAATGCCAAGGAAGAAAAGCCCAAGATGAGACAGCAAAATAAACAGATATTTCAAAGCGCACCGCAACAAGCCATCAAACAATGGCCGCACCACAGCATGAGCCATCTCACAGTAACTGACACACTGACAACTCCTCACAAGTGATGATGAGAAGGAGAGGACATTGAAATAGTTGGGAGAAAGATGAGAAGGGAGGGGTGTGTGTGTGTGTGTGTGTGTGTGGATACAGACCTGTACTAACACTCTTTTAAAAAAGGGAGTTGGTTAATTACTTCTGACAGACGCCGCTTTCATCAAACTAGGCCTTGAACTGCACCTTGTTTAATTATTAAACAGGGGGGGCTCACTCTGCAGATCAGGCCTGCATTTGATGGGTCTTAAATGTGCTGCTGCTGACAGACAGTGGCCAACGGCCCGTGTTTACGCTAAACCTGCGACAGACACTGAATGCTAATGGCTGACCCGTGATGTTCATTAGCTGAGGCGCAAGAAGAGGTGCTTTTTTTTGGACAAGATTCCTCTGCCCATTCAAGTTGTCGGCATCAATGTGGGTTTTTTCAGACTGGGTGATTTCTTTCTTCAAATTAGTTTTGCATTTGGCTCACATGCTTGTGGTTTGTGTCCTGTCCCTTTTGCTTTGAATCTGTCGGCAGGATTTGCCAAATACAATCAAGATTTCTAACAGGGTACGTCTAAGTGCGACACATGGAAGGCTCCTTGTACAACTTCTTTAGTGCCTAAAACAATATAAGACACAAAAAATAAATCTCAAGACTTGTTTACTTTGTCCTGTCTCCTTTTTGAAATCCCCCTCATATCAGTGGGTGAAGCAGCAATTGTCCAGTCTGATTTTATTCGGCCACACTTTTACTTGAAGCCTTCTTTGGATCCAATGGATTTTGTTAACCTCAACATAGAGCAACACAGATCTGCTACAGCATATGATATTGCAGGAGTGAGTATGCTATAACCTTCACTATATTATCTGATCTCACATAACAAGCTCAGCATGAAAACCTATGCCCAGTCACACTACAGGTTAAGGTTCACATTAAGGCCTTTCTGTGTCAAGGCAGATACTTGAAGATACATGTTTCAACTAATCACTACTGCTTGGTTGTGATATATGTTATGTGCCTTAATGCACAGCTCTTCCTCTGTTCTCTGATTGGTCTGCATAGCCCAGAGTCGGTGGAAACCTAAGCCTTCGGATAGATCCCAGATGCAGCGGTGTAGCTAAATGAGAAATCAAGAGGAAGCACTAGGTGGCGCTAGCCTGGTCAGGACATCATAACCTTTCCCCACATATCTAATCAAACGCGCTGAGCGAGAAGGCTTATAGGTTCTGTTGAATGGACCGGTGCCTGTGCTGTGATCACAGACTCGTTCCTGATCACTGTTAACAGGCATCTCGTAGTCTGCGGCTGCTCAGCTGTCATATCCATGGCAGGTCCTCTTTATTCACCACATAACTGTGGTCTCATTACTACTCACACACACGCACGCGCACACATACACACACACACACACACACACACACACAGGCTCAGTCCGATGAGGAGTCGAGAGCCTTGCACACCTTGACGAGTAAGCAGACCTCAACACAGTAAAGAAGCTGATAGCCAATGCCAAGCCTAGCCCAGTCCAGTCCAGCCCAACCCAGCCCAGTTCAACTTATACTGGGCCACTGGAGGACTGTGGTAGGTAGCAGACTTGGGCCGTGTGGATTCCCCTTTCCCTCTCACCTGTGACTGGTTTCCTCTACGGCACCTCTGGGACTTTTATCACAGAGATCTCCTCGTTTCCATAGACGAGTGCGAGCAGCACAGGGGCCCCACACCACATCAGACAGCCTGGCTAAATGATCCATGTTGCGCTCCTGCTTTGATACCTGAGGAGGGAATGCAAGTATATTCCATGATAAGAGCCAGTGTGGTCAAAGCAGATGAAAGAGATGACCTCTTCGACTTAAACAGGATAAATGTCAGAGGCCAAATATAACCTCTGTCTCTTATCTTGTTCAGTCTCACAGCCCTTCTTTATAGAAACAAACAACAGTAATAAGACTACATGATGACTACAACGATACTTAGAGCAGTAAAACTTTAAGCTCCCTGTTCTTCCTAAGAACTGAAGTGCTTATGTTAACAATTTCTCTCCATCTTATCCATGTTTATAATCTGTTATCACATAAACAAACTATACTAGTTTGCCTATGCCCACAGTATGTTTATGTGGTACGTGATTTCAGCAGTGATCATAAATGAGGCCTACATGAAGGTAGCACCACCCTCTGACTCTTTGTGAAGACCGGTTGGGATGCAAGATAAGATATGCAGTGAAAACAATAGGTGTCTGTGCTGGCACAGCAGCGCGGTATGCTTGTCACGTAGCGCTCTTTGTTTAATTATTTAATCTGCATGGCTCCTTTGATGAAACCCTGAATATGAATCTAAACGCATGCACTCCCCTTTCCAACACAAAACCTGCACCACAAGCAAGGACTACGGCGCTCCAACAACACAGCGGCACCAAAACCCTGAAATTAATTTCTGATGACTCCTTTGGTGGTGCTGATACAACTGTGGCATGTCAAGCAGGGGGACTTCTACATCTGTTCATTCTTTTTCCCCTTTTCTCTCTCTCTCTCCCTCTCTCTCTTTTCCCTGCGAGAAAGTAAATGCAAAGCATCCCGCTTCCCACCATCTGGCCCACACCTGCACCACTGCATTTGTCACAGTCGCTGGTTAAACTTGTACATACAAGCCTCTTATTCTCCAGTGCGAGGAGCTGAGGAGAAATGTGTCATCGGGACAAGGGAAGGAAAAGATGGTAGGGCGAAGAAAGAGAGGAAGATGCATAGCTGGAGAGAGGGAGAGAGACAAAGAGAAAAACAATCTTGTGGAAAAAAGTCCTGCCACCTTGCATCTGAATCACCCACTAGGAGCGAATGCCACCACATGACTCCTTGGTGCCAATCTAATCTGTGCTTTTTTAATGGAGTTTGGGAGGAGGGCCCCTGGATTGACAGAGACAGAGACTAGATTAGTCTTATATGGCTGTGCCAAAGATGAAAGGAGATAAAGCACTCAAAATGGCCCTTGAATGAATTTATATATTTATTTCCTGAGAGTCTCACTCGTTTGAAAGGGGGATTTAGCGGGGTAAGCATTGCCTGCTTGAAGACACTGAGAAGGAAAAGGGGGGGGGTTAATCTACTTCTTCTTCTCTCGTTGAGTTTTTTTTTGCGTGAACTTTTGGCAGCGGCTGTGTGGGCTTGATCAAGCACTAGGCACAAAACTGTCTGACTGATAATACTAACTGCTGTCTAATGGCATCAACAGTCAATGTTCATCCATGAGAACATGATTTTTTTACTACGCAAAAATGACTCACATTGAGAGTCCCAACTCCCCTGCTTTAAGTACCGTCTTGTGGTTGATCACAACAGAGAGAGTGTCGTTGTAAACTCATTTATTCAGCATCTCACTGCCAGGACCTTTAGATGGGAGGGCAATTTGGCTAAAACTGTCTATGTATAGATATGGGCTTGAGAGAATGCCTTTGTCAGTGTGTCAGGCAAAAATGTGTGAGTGATGTTTTTCGGTAAATGAGAATGTGTGTGTGTGTGTGTATGTGTGTCTGTGGGGTGTTCAGAGTGAGAGGGAGCGTGCATATTTTTGGAGTAATTCTATGTGTGAATCTGTCTCCTTGTGGGCTTTTCTAAGTGAGCATGTCTGTGTTTATGGCTGCCTATAAGTGTGAATGTGGGTTTTGTATGTGCATGTGTGACTAAGTATGTGTGTGTGTGTGTGTGTGTGTGTAGACAGCCTGCGACTGCATGCCATTGTGCGGGTCCCAGCCTATCAGTCTGACACTGAGAGAGGCTGTTGTTGTTGTTGTTGTTGTGCAGATGTGGCGGTGGCAGCCCAGCGCGAGGCGAGGCGAGGCGAGACGAGGTGAGGCGGGGCCTTTGATGAGGCGCGGGAATGCGGCTACTCCACAGCTTTAGTTGCATGGCCTGATGGGAGTCAGCCAAGGTTAGATCTTATTTAGAGAACACCAAATAAACAACAAATCATCTGATGGATAATGTTCCCAGCTGCTGCGATGGACACTGCTCGGGTAGGGAGTGTGTCGCTGTGTACTTGTGTGTGGCATGTCTGTAAGTGTGACTATGTGTGTATGTGTTTGTATAGCTGTGCATGGTTTACATGCTTTAGATAAATCTACACACTAATAGGTCAAGGAGAACAGTGTGCCTCACTCTGTTGACTACCATCTTATGTGATTGCAAAAAAACTAGAAGACTAAGAAACTCACCCCTGCCCCTTCTCTCTAAAAACACACACAAAACTAAACTGAATCAATTTGGAAGGGTAGCTATGCGCCTTTAATTCCTAATTGGGTAGATGTGTTTGAGTATATTTGTGTGTATGGAGTGAATGTACTCCAGCCCACCCCTAAGCATAGAAACCCCCCCATCACCCCCACACACACACCTCCCCCCCACCCCCACCATTCCCTCCACGTGCCTCAACAGCAGGCTGAATTTAGTTGCTCTGCACTGACAAAGATGCACCTGAGCAAATATTAACATCCTCAGCCAGGGAGCTTTCATGTGTGGCGCTGGCCTCTCAGGGACAGGCTGTGGATCAGCGGTGGCCATCACAGGCCTCCCTCTTCCTTCTCCTCCTCCTCCACTTCCCTCTCCTCCTCCTTCAATGCAGGACAGCAGAGCTCTGGCAATGCAGGGTGGGAGGAGGAGGAACAGGATAAATATGTGCAGCAATGCTGAGATGTACAGAAAAAGCCCTCTGTAATCACACAGAGAGAGAGAGACAGAGAGAGAGATAACAGAGAGTTATGGCATTATTTTTAATAAATAAATATTATTTCTCCTTATTTTAGGAATGTCAAGGATAGGTTGCGTCATATTCCCTGTGACTAGCTAGGCTTCCTCTGTTTCCATCAGAAAATACAGATGACTGTCAACAAGACAAGAGAGATGAGAGGACCCACATACGTGCATGGATGGACAACTATGCTGAGCCATAGATGCACACACACACACACACACACACAGACACACACATTCACACAGAGGGAGAAACTCACAAAAACAGTTTATCATCACCGATCACTACAGAGACAAAGCTCACAACAGTTTGAAAGAACGTAACAGTCTGTGTTACATTATTTCATTTAGAAAGGAGGACACTGTTTATCTGTGTTAAAAATAACTGTTTTGAAGAGTTCTAAATGTGACAAGTTTTGAAGTGTTCTAAAAGTGACATGGACATAAATGAATGTAACATATTAATTCTATGCTGTTCTGTGCCACTCCTTCATTTGAGCCACTCTCCAGAGCTGTATGTAAAGTTCTGAGTCTTTTTGAATGGTATATTATTAATATTTTATACCATGTGAATATTTAATGATTACAAACCTTTCAGTTCTTCTGTGTAATGTTGAAGCAGACGGCGCATGTAAAAAAAACACACTAATGAAAAGATTTGAAATGAAATGACTCGCCTTTGTGCATACACTAGGGGGCTTTAATTGAATACAGAAAGAAATCTTCATCATTTTCAACAATGGGGCTTGTCAACTCCCCCACCACCCATCACCCAACCCACCCATCCTAGACATGTCAGAGATTCAGTAATCACATAGGTATGTTACTGACCAGAAATCTTTAGAGAATAAGCTCATGATCACCTAGAAAACTGTCTGTTCCATTACAGCAAGCATATGGGTACATATGCAGATATATGCACACTAAGCAGATGCAGATGCAGCACAATGCTTCTGTCACACATATGATATATGCAAATGTATTAATAAAGGGCGTAAAAATGCAACTGAAAATATATCAATATTTAAAAGATGCTGTCAAACACTCCTCCTCCTCCTCCTCCTACTACTACTATTACCTATTATATAAGTGATGAGATGAACAATTTAATTTTGTTAATGATCCAGAAGATCAAATGAAAATGGACCAGCATTGCTAAACGATGACAGGAGTAGCAAAAAGGGACCTGGGCATGATATCAAAATCCGCCTCTCTGCAGGGAGCTCTGTTGGTGTAAAGACCATATTCCCTTGAGACTATTAAGACAGCGAGACGGCCATCTGTCATGTAATATTCCGATAATTAGTTCCAAGTCGATGTCGCCCAGGTCACTTCGGAGTCTGCATTCTGAGAGCATTTCTCAAAGTTTTCAGCACCTGTCATTTGGGTATCGGCATTAACCGAGTGGCAGACTATATCCCCTCCCCCATCTCTGATTAAAACAAAAGCTGAACATGTAATGGTTATTACAGAAAAACAAAAGGCAATATGTGTAAAGGGGTCAGGGATGGTGTCACTAGACTCTTTTTAAAGCAACTTATATAAAGATCTTGAAAGTGTTGCTAGATTAAAGGTTATGAATTCACTTGTTCTGGTCTTGCCCTTTTAACCCAATGACATGCAGGGAATGAGGAACTTCCAGTAATTAAGACAATTAAAGGGTAAGGGATGTAGCCAGGTTTGTCACTTTTTATAAAAGTTACCTTTAAAGTTTTAACTAACTGCTGAGGAGTGCAGTGCTGGGTAGTATGAATATGACTAGACTGAATCAGCGCATTGGAAAAGAGTTCCTACACTCACTTATGGCCTCTGATCAGCCAGAGATTGCTTGTAAACATGCTTATACAATAGAGATTATGTGGACATTAAAGGGAAAGTGTGTGATTCCAATTCCCCCCATTTTTGTTTTTTTTTGGTTAAAACAAGTTCTTTAGCTTTACTCTCTGGTATTGAGCTCTGGGTCTTGTACTCTCTGCTGACTTTCTAAATAGAAAACATATAGAGTCTTGAACCAAACCATACACACTTAATGCTAACTAAGATGTTTCTTTGTTGGAAATGGTGTAATTATATTCACTGTTGGGCTCAAAAAATCATAATTTTTCCATCAAAACTCTGAACTGCACCTTTAAGTCAACAGTCACACAATGATGCATACAAAGTACAGAGTAAGTGATCAAGGCTTGCTTTCATCTCTTACAACACCACAAAATCCAGCCTGACCTTGGCTTGAAACATGTGGTGATTACCAAAGCAGAGAAAGTTACACAACGATTCCTTTCCTAGCTGCAACCACTTGCATAGACCTGCAACCTCAGGAGTCCACAAATCTGTTTTTTTAAAAAAAAGGTTGATGATATCTGAGCTCAAACTAGGACACACAGAATCTAGATGACTCATATTTGAAGTCCCTTGGAAAATAAAATAAATAAGTATCTCCATTTTCCGGTTCTATGTTCAATTCATGCTCCGTCATTCTGCTGCAAATTTTTCCTTCAGGAGAGGGGCAGACAGTGCTAGCGGACCCTTACAGAAAGTCTTCTCCATGATGCCGTGATTGGCAAACTCAGCTTGAAATATTCATCGCATCTCTACGCTCACAAATTTTATTACGCTTTCAATGACGATAAATACGAGTGTAGATGAAAGGGAAACTCAGCAAACTCCCCTGGGCTCGCCACGAAAGGCTACACAATTTACATGCCGTTTGTACTCCAAAATCAATTAAAAATTTACGGCTGCCACAGATTCATTATTTATGCCCACATCCTTTTTTATAAAGAACTGTCTGCAGGCAGACAAATGTGCGTGCTGACCAGATGAATGATTTCTTTTTCTGGGGGGAGGAAATTTGTGATTCCTAATCAATGCTCCCCTCCTTTCATGGCTCAAAATGGACATGGCGTCTCAAAGCGTAACAAAGCAAGCGCAGAGCCAGGAGGGCCCTGACTCTCTCGGCCTACCTTCCTCAACCCCACTCTGAGTCACACGGTAACCTCTTTTCCGCTCCAATGATTTCCATCAAAGAGAATCTGTCCTTTTGTATTCACATCCCTTTGCACGATCGCAAATGGGGGCGGTGGCGAAGTGAGAGTCTAACAGATGGGTGCCTGAATATTGATCATTGTTGATACAGATGAATCTCGCATGTGATTGCACTAATAATAATCCTTATGCTAGAAAAAGCACGCTAGCCTGGTTGAAAATGCCTCTTCTGCTGCTGGTGTCTGGGACCCTCCAACTGGGTCCCATAGCCTTCTGCACAGACACCTCAGACCTCCAGAGGAGTATCTATAGTGTCTGATCTGTGTGGGAGTCGAGTTAGCTCATCCATAACATTTGAGTATGCAATTACTTGACATGCAGCATCCTCAGATGTTCTCTTATCAGGACAATCTCTTCTTGGTATCAGTTCAAAACCATATCAGACACACTTTAACTTGATGTGGGTGAGACAAGTGATGTAATGCACACCTCCAGCTTTATCTGCGATATCTTCTGTCAGCAAGTCATGCAACAGTATATGTGAATGCACTTTATTGCATTTTTATTAGAACCATCAATTTCTCCCACCCTAAGCTCTTAACAGATGTTACTGGGAAGATGCCTTTGATGGGAAGATCAATAGTGGGCGGAATCGTTCTCTCTCAGGTTTTGAGGAGGTGAGGAGAACATCTCAGCAGATGGTCCTGGTTTTCCAGCACAGCCAGAGGAGAGAGTGAAAGCCACTAAGAGTTCTCTTTCTCTCTCTTTTTCTTTCTTTCTTCTTTCTTTGCCACAGATGCCTCCCCCTCTCTCGCTCCCTCCCTTTCTCTCTCCTCCAGGCTTGAGGTGCACCCGCTTCCTCTTTCTTCTTCTTTGGCTCAGGTGAAAGCCAACGTGTGGCTGAAATTGTTCAGCAAATATTGTTAGAGGAAGGGTTATGAATTCACTTGTTCTGGTCTTGCCCTTTTAACCCAATGACATGCAGGGAATGAGGAACTTCCATTAATTAAGACAATTAAAGGGTAAAGGATGTAGCCAGGTTTGTCACTTTTTATAAAAGTTACCTTTAAAGTTTTAACTGACTGCTGAGGAGTGCAGTGCTGGGTAGTATGAATATGACTAGACTGAATCAGCGCATTGGAAAAGAGTTCCTACACTCACTTATGGCCTCTGATCAGCCAGAGATTGCTTGTAAACATGCTTATACAATAGAGATTATGTGGACATTAAAGGGAAAGTGTGTGATTCCAATTCCCCCCATTTTTTTTTTTTTTTTTTTGGTTAAAACAAGTCCTTTAGCTTTACTCTCTGGTATTGAGCTCTGGGTCTTATACTCTCTGCTGACTTTCTAAATAGAAAACATATAGAGTCTTGAACCAAACCATATAAACTTAATGCTAACTAAGATGTTTCTTTGTTGGAAATGGTGTAATTATATTCACTGTTGGGCTCAAAAAAATCATAATTTTTCCATCAAAACTCTGAACTGCACCTTTAAGTCAACAGTCACACAATGATGCATACAAAGTACAGAGTAAGTGATCAAGGCTTGCTTTCATCTCTTACAACACCACAAAATCCAGCCTGACCTTGGCTTGAAACATGTGGTGATTACCAAAGCAGAGAAAGTTACACAACGATTCCTTTCCTGGCTGCAACCACTTGCATAGACCTGCAACCTCAGGAGTCCACAAATCTTTTTTCTTTTTTAAAAAAAAGGTTAAATATGATATCTGAGCTCAAACTAGGACACACAGAATCTAGATGACTCATATTTGAAGTCCCTTGGGAAAAAAATAAATAAATAAGTATCTCCATCTTCGGTTCAATTCATGCTCCGTCATTCTGCTGCAAATTTTTCCTTCAGGAGACGAGCAGACAGTGCTAGCGGACCCTGACAGAAAATCTTCTCCATGATGCTGTGGATGGCAAATTCAGCTTGAAATATTCATTGCATCTCTACGCTCACAAATTTTATTACGCTTTCAATGACGAGTGATAAATATGAATAATAATACGAGTGATAAATACAAAATTGATCAGCAAATTGACAAGCACGCAAACAAACAAACAAACAAACAAACCAAATCCAAATGCATCCTAATGTTCCTTGGTTGCACTGTGGCCATATGTGCCCTTGCTTGTCTGTGTCTGTTTTTTCTTGTTCACTGGCTAAGGTAAACATCCACAGCTATATACTTCAGTCCCTAGTCAGCTGGTGACATGACATGCTATTCCAGCTGGTGGATGACATGCTATTCTATTTTAGAGCAGGTATGCGCATTGCACATGTACAACTGTAAGGCATTCTATGGTTTATGCTCACCCAAACAGATCACATTCACATGCTCAGCAAAAACACACAGGTTTTTGCACTATACTTGCAATGGCACCCAACCTCCACTTGAGGTCAGGAAACTTCAATTAGGCTGGTGTCCAAGGATATGCTGCTTAGACTGAGACTGAGAATTTAGTTCTCCTGTTTATTCCATTTCACTTCCAAGTGACACAAGGTATGTGCATTCTGCACGAAAGAAGTCCAATTGAGTTGGATTCTTGCTGAAATGGGTCTGAAGGGTGGGGTCACATCACTTGTCCATAAATCTTGAGAATTTCTTACATGCTGGTGGGTGAGCCGTGGGATAGCTGAGGGGCGTAAGATGTTGGGGAGGGCTGCATTTCTTCTACCTCTCTTTCTTCACTCTCTTTCTCTTGCTTCATCTCCTGTTCCTCACATCTGCTTCCAGTTGTAGTTCTCACATGAAGTGCTGTAAATGATCTTACCGCCTTTAACCCCCCACCACCACCACCACCACCAGCACACACTCACACACAAACCCAACAACCACCCCTCTCTCCCCCTTGCTTTCTTTCATTCAGAAGAGAGAGTAGCAGCTTTGGTAGAGTAGCAGCCTGACAGCCTCCCAGGACAGCACGATCTGTGCCCTATTTGTGCAACCGGGAAGGTCATCTGATACCCATTCCTTTCAGCGGAACCCCCTCCCTCCCTCCCCGCCTTCACCCACCTCCTCCTCTTCTAGCCTTGTGTCTATACGTATCTGTGTGTGAAGACAACAGTGAAACTCCAAAGGCATTATTTCAGGTCTCTACAATATGTGACACACCCCCCCCCACCCCACCCAACACACACACATACACATACACATACACCAGTCCTCATTAAATGGCACAGTGAGGTCGTTAAATTAAAACTATAGCTCTAATGATGCTTTGACACTGTGTGGGATGGACACGCTGAATAGACCTACGGTACTGGTAGCCGAATCGTAAGTCTGTTCCCATGGTATGGAGAAGCACGGTGGCCCAGGCAACCAGGCAATCCCTGAAGCTGTCTTCAGCTGTACCCATCGAAGCATTGGGGCCCACTGTGCTTGTTAGGTGTGCGCTCCCATTTGACTATTCAAGGAATCTAATGATTCACCAGTCAGAACTTATAAAATGTCTCATGTTTTCTGGCCATGCTAAATTGCCTACCATTCTTATGCACATGTGGCCCTGTGTGTGTGTGTGTGTATGTGTGTGAGAGAGAGAGAGTGTGTGTGGGTGTGTGTGAGAGAGAGTGTGTGTGTCTGTGTGTGTGTGTGAGAGAGAGAGCGAGAGAGAAAGTGTGTGTGTGTGTGTGTGTGTCTGTGAGAGAGAGAGAGAGAGTGTATGTGTGTGTGTGTGTGTCTGTGTGTGTGTGTCAATGTGGCTTCAATTTGTCCAAGTGCCTCTGCTTAGCCTGCGCATACCGTGCAGATAACAGGAAATGTATTCATAGAGGGGAGGATACGTTCCCACGAAAAAGAGAGCTTACATCTGTCTGTCTGCCCACTTGCTTCACATTCACATCATATCACATCACACAACGCCGCAGCGTCGGCTAAACTGTTAGCCGCGCGATTGTTCTCTCTTCCTCACGCCATATGGTGGCCAGGAGGATGCAGCGGCAGCGAGAACTGTGATGCATCACTCTGGGCAGCTTGAGAGGTTTTTAATGCGGAGGCACATCCGCTGGTGCTGTGGAAGCAGATGCGTTGATTTATCTGTGCTCGTGAATTACAGTGACTGGTAGAGGAAAAGGTGTGAGGGGAAGTATGCGGCCTCTGAACTCTAAGCAGAGGATTTCCAGTGGAGGCCGACAGACAAAGAGCCAGATGAATGTTTTGTGGAGTGTACTCCAGGAGGAAGGACAGAATCTCCTCTCTTCTGCTGCTCTCTACATACATACACTCACTCCACTTATAGGGAGAGTGACTGGGCCCTGCCTGCCTGTAGCGTAGCTCATTCTAATTCGCTGAGACAACAGTCACAATGAAGAACACTCAGACTCTCAGCTAAAGTTAAGGAGTAGGCTACATGAGTGTGATTGTGTTGATAAAGATGGATGAAATAGGATGCATGCTTTTGATTTCATCTGGAGCAACTCAGATTTCCGAATCAATAATCACCGCGGCTAAAAATAACACGAGAGCAAAAAGGAAAAGAAAAAACAAACAGAAAGACAACAAGCCACCCGAGATCTGCAACCCCATGAATTGATCCCTTCCTGTGGTCACATGAACAGGAAGCCATGTTATGTCATCTGGCACAGTTAATCCGGGGTTGCAACAGTAGACCCCCAGAAGCTGCCCAGAAGCAGCCACAGAGCACAGAGCCAGTGGCCTGCCAGTTTGGAGCTTCACTACCCCCCCCCCCCCCCCCACCCCCCCTCCACCCCACCATTGTAGGCAGTGGTCTGCTCCCAGGCAGGCAGTGTGGAGTATGGCCCTCACCAACGTGAGAACAGAGTGGGTGTTGACCGGCGATGAAAGCCAGACCAATGATCTAATAAAAGAGGACCTTCAAAACAATAAACAAGTTTGAGGATCAAAGGCGATGCGTAATGCCTCTAAAAGGCATTTAACTAAACACGATAGATCATACCTTTTATGTGCCCGGATGACGAGATTGTTTGTATCTTAACTTCAGACAAATGAGAGCGGTGGTATTTTGAGCAAGAGTGATAACATTTATCAAACTTTGTTATTTATTCTACTCTTCTCTAATTTATAAACATGCGATGTCTAGTGACAACACACATTAGTTTCTCAGTTCTGCTTACTTTTTTTATTTGTTTTTTGTTTTTGTTTTTTTGCAGATGAAAAGTCCCCTCGATATCACTTCCAGGGCAACGCAGAGCACCATGCTGGGTGGACGTGCTGCCAGGACACTTACAGTTATGCCTCAGCCAAGCGTTTCGCAACCTAAAAGCCCATACAGGCAGCCAAGCGAGTGAGCAGGCAGCAGCAGTTCAACCACATGTTGGAGCGATTAGATGATGTCACCACGGCACCATTTCCCATCAGCGCACATGTGAGAGCGCTGTGACGTCACGTGCACAGCTGATGCCCACCAGATGGCACTCAGACGGGCGGGACTGGCCGAGGCCGAGGCGTTGTGAGCTTGCCCTTCCGACGAAAGGAACGACATGATGGTAGCCTTTTCATGAGACATGTTAGAGTCACAAATGGTTTCCGCATTCCTTTCTTCTGTGAAAAGTAACCCCCTATGTTCAAAGCAGGGGGGAGAGAAAGAGAAAGGGAGAGAGAGATCTCAGCCCTGCAGGCAATTAAATGAAATTATGACTCACAAAGACAGCATCATGAGCCAACAGGCCTCTGGTATTTATAGATTTAATTAATTAACAACAAAGACAAGATCTCCTTCATCTTCATTTGCTATGAGGTAATCCTGATCTGTCCTTTGAAGAAAACAGATAAGCCAAGTTGACTTCACCGTCCTCACTACGCATTTACTATGACTGCGTGTGTTTGTGTGTGTGTGTGTGTTTGTGTGTGTGTGTGTGTGTGTGTGTGATTGGGGGGGGGGGGTGTTAACAATGAAAACATTTGAACGTGTGAAATTGTGGAGGTGAACATTCAACTAGATTTAATTGGTTCACACCGTGGCAACACAGAGGCAGTTACCACAACAATGACAACAAGTAGTAGTGTATTTCCTAGCTTAGCATGACTCCCCTTAACACGTATGACCACACAAACCACACAAAGCAGCAGGAACTCTTAAGACAGTCCTCATCCCAACCAGCTATGTAGACTGCTAATTATTGTAAATCCATACTTGTGTCCCGAGCAATTGACTAGACATAAAAAACACAACTGTAAACACCACTTATTATCGCCTGTCTGAGAGCGCAGGGTGCTCATTTTTTTGCCCTTTTAATCTATTAAGCAATCTATCAACAAGAGGGTGGTGGAAAAGTGGCTTATTTTTTTGGAGGACCTAAAAAAAGCTTCTCAAATAAAAAAGACAAGAATAAAAGTATGTGTGAAGAAAAGAAAAAAGAAACGAATGGGCAAGAGAAATCGATGCGTCTCTCCGTCGGCGCTCCGCTGGGGATTTGCGCTGAGTGATGTGAAGAGGACCCCTGCTGAGCAAACCTGCGAGCTTTGACTCCATATTAAACTGTTCCATCAACGGGCCGCATGTTCAACAAAAAAGCCCCTTATGAGATAATTACTGGGGATGAACAAACACCAGCTTAATGAGAAGAGAGAAAAACTGATCTGTTTCTTTTCTTTTTTTTTCCCCTTCTCCTTGCCAGACTTCAAAAGGCACATTACACTCAGGCTGGTTATTGATAAAAGAAAAAGAGCTGGAAATTCAGCTCATTGCTTCAAATGCATCTTTAAGATGTATGCTAATGCAAGTTAACAGACATGTATTTATTTCATTCAACAAATAACCACAAATCCACACCATTCAGCCGCACACAAATGTGCAATACATCAAGCTGAATCAACTACTGCACTAAATAGCTAACTGTCACACCAAATAACACTAATTAGTGCTTCAGTGCTATCTAACCATAACCATGTGGCCATGTAACCAAAGCTTTGGTTCAGAGTCACACTTAGACCATGATGAAACATGACTAAGCAGTCGAAGGATTGCTCATAATCTAGCAAGCTTAACTTGTCAATATTGCAGTAGCTGCAGAAAAATACAAGTCATTACAAGTGTGCAAGTGGCATCCCTGGCCTTCCATGAATGAATGTGCTGTGTAGGGCTAGTGTCAGTGGGGAGAACTGAACATATATGGGCCTGCAAGCAAGCAAGCACGTGGGAACCAGGAACAGTTGTCCCACTCCTCTTGGGCTGGGGCATGACGCAAGCCTTGTCCTTCACAACATCAAACAACGGGAGGCCCCCCAAACCATGAGCTTTCCCACAGCTAGTACCCACACACAAATCAGAGAGGAGAGGGGGAGAGAGAGAGGGAGAAAGGGAGGGAAGGGGAGAGAGAGAGAGAGAAAAAAAGAGTGAGAGTATAAACAAAACACCACTTAAAAAGTGTGTGGAAAAGAAAGAAACTTGAAGCTGTCATATTGACAGTTCCTTCACACTCTAGGGAAATGATCTTAAGGAGGGCCCACATGCCCAGTGACACCTGGATGAAGCAATTATTAATCTTGCCTGCATGAGGGTGAGAGTTTGCTTTTAAAAGCTAATTCCATCTCCAAAGCAAACTCTCCACATGGTGTAATTCATCATCTCTCCCTGTCTTTCTTATCCCTCTCTCTCTCCCTCTCCGTCAGCTTCACAGTTGTCAGTTGTTTTAGGTTTTAAGGGATGGTCGTGCCGCTGATTGGATTGACTGGTTTCCCAGATCACAGAACTATGACCCAGAGTAGCACGAGATGCTAAATGCTATCGCTAACTGATACCAACTCACCAACTCTTGAGCAGACCAGGCTTTGTTCGATGTGAGCACCTCGAGCTTCCCAAAAACCTCCTGCTACCCACCGTGGTCTGTGGTAAAATCCACCTTGAAACTGAATTATTTCTTGTCAAACATGAATAAGTTGTTTCATCTTGCTGTCTTTCTCCTCCTCTCTCATATTTCTCAAATGAAACAAAGGAAGAATTTGAGGGTTATGAATTTTCCTGCTGACGTTTCTTTTTTCTTTAAAGTTTACTGAACATTGTAGAACAAAGCATCGACTGTTATTTGTTATTTGCCATGACCCCGAAAAAAAGAGGAGTACAGTGTCATGGCATTAAACATGGAGAATTCAACGTTTTTACATACTGGACAGAAATACAAAGCTTTTCCGACAATCTTTCATGCAGTCCACATCAAAGCCAAGACCAAATCCACCATGAAGCCCTGATGCACTCAAATGAGCAGAAACGATAGTCCAGACCACAGAGCCCAAAGCTCATTTAGCTGACACCAAAGCCTCAAATATACAAGTTATTATTCGTTTGGAACACAAAACAAAGCTTTTGCCTGTCAGCCGCGAGCATGCGTCATTTTAAGTCCACCACTGAGAAAAGATCCCTTTCACACAAGTATGGAGTGTGTGTATAAATATGCAGGATTACTATGGATCGTGGTAAAATCATTCATCACAGACAGTAAGGCATACTTATGTATGTTAATGTGAAAAAAGGGAACAACTATTCATCGTATTGATTCATTAGACTATTCATTAATTTTTTCCCAGATATGGGAAGCTGTATAGAGCACAAAAGTCTTTTTTTTTTTTTAAGATTGTGCTGGGTAAGCAAAACCATGGTGGAGGCAGCAAGTCTCCGGTGTGGTACAGTGGAATTGCACCCCCCACCCCCCCACAGGGGAAGGAAAAACTGCAAAAAGAAAGTTCTCATTTCCAGAAGAGGATCTCTCACTGCTCAAGGCTAACCCTTTCATCTTTTTGTTCCCGCCAAGTACTCATGCAGAACTCTTAGCAACTATTTAATGTGAACCCAACATTAGCAAAAGACTAATCCATTTGCTTCCAAACCCAAATTACAGGAAAGATGGGTAATGTTGATTATTTGAATGGGGCCCTAAGGCGAGGGGAGGGGGAGGGGGGGTTCTGTATCTATGCCCTGAGGTTTGCAACACTGACCAGAGAGATTTCAGGCAGCTCCCCACTATATTAAATGTTAACCTTGTGAACGCAAACACTGGAGGGGGGGTGGCGGGGGGTGAATACCACTAGAAAGAGTTTTTGAAAGTGTAGTTTTCTACTGAAACAAATGCCAATGTGTTACTTGGCGCAGAGTGAGGAATCTGTTAATTTACTTGGGTCCATCACTCATGTTCCACTCTAAGAACATAAAAAGAAATGTGTAAAGCAGAAGAAGGAAACAAAAAGACAGAACGAAGGAAAGAGAAGAAAGAAAGCAGGAGCTTTTTCAAATCGAATTTAAGGCTGTGTGTATTCACTATTTAGTTGTCAACAGATCACTTACAGACAGGTCATGAAAGAGCAGGCAGTTCTTTTTCCATGCCTGTACCACTATTAAAAATAGGCTGATCAAGTGAAGCGATCAAAGGCCAGTATAGGAAATGTTGCTCTTAGTCATCAAAGGCTAGAGTGGGCTCTATTCGTCCCTTTACCAGAAGGGAACCTTACACTTCCTGCTGTTGCCGGATAGGCCAGTGACTTAAAGCTCCAGGGTCCTCATGTTCACAATAACTAAAAAAGTACAAACAAAGTGATATTGTGCCCTACATGTGACATTTTTGCGTTTTTTTTTTTTTAATGACTCTGCGTCAACTGACTCCAACAAGTCTTTTCTGCTCTCTTTTATCCGTTACAAACAATACCAGAGGACTTCAAAGGCACGTCTATTTAATGTTCTTCCTCTCTCTCTCTCCTATCTCTTTCTCTCCCTCTCTCTTTCTCTCTCTCTCTCTCTAGTGTTCTGAAAGCATGCCTGTGGCCACTTAAAGGCATCTCCCTTACCCATTTCCCACTTCTCAGGTCTTTGTCTCAATGCTGTCGTCACTGCCAGTTAGTGTCCGGCAGCCCATTACAGAAGTCGCCCATCCTGGGCAAAACAGTGTGTGTGTGTGTTTGTGTGTGTGTGTGAGAGAGAGAGAGGGAGAGAGAGACCAGAACATCACAAGAGTGTGCTTTCCCATGCCCGCGCTGGTTCTCTCGGCCTAATGAACTGGTGAAAGCCATCCCCCCGTCCCCTTGTAATCTGAACGGAGCGGAATCAAAAACACACGCTTTTCCACGGTCCAACGGTGCCCTTGCTCCGCAGAGGGGTCAGTAGGAGTAACGTTTCGCTCCTAATCACCCTGTGCCATTTAAGAGAGGTGTGTGCGCGTGTGTGTGTTGGGGGGGTTTGGGTGAAGAAGCTGCTGTTGCCCACCTTCATCGCCCGTCCGACTGAAGTGGAATTTTCGGCACAAATACAAAGCACCATCACACAACAACCTCGCTCTTTCATTCTCGGCATCATAGGCAGCACTCACCCTCTCCTAACATCTCTCAGATTGGCTTCAGAACGGGGCCCCTCTCTATTTGTACTCGAGCGTGAGTGTGTCTGTAAATATTTTATACAGCTTTGGCAACATTATCCATGTATCTGGTGACTTCACAACAGCAACCAGATGTCCTTTGAAGTTCACTGATCCCACTTTGTAGCTGACAACAAATAACATGCACTTTTATTACACGGTAAACATTTGATGCTTTCACATTTTTTCCCTCACTAATCCTTTCAAGTTTTTTTTTTCCTTCACAGAAAAAAAAGAGAGAGGGAGGGAGAGAGAAACTTCTGCTCCCCTCTTTTCTGTCTAATCCCAAAGGAAAGGGACTCGGTTAGCTGTCTTTTTTTAAAAAAAAGTTGGATTCTGAAATAGCCAGAACCACATCTGAGGAAAGTACAGAGAATTAACAAGATGCGGACTTGGGGCATGAAAGGCAGTGTGAAAAAAAAATCATATTGTTCGACACTGAGACACAGACGAGTAATCCTGTAACACAAGTCATCCGCGGGCGATGGAACTCTCTCCAGAGCAACTTTTTTGAAGGGCAAAGTGGAAAAAACAAGCAAACACACACACACACACACACACACACAGTCTCTTTCTAAACACACGCAGTCACACGGCTCCACTGTCTCTGCTGTCTCTCTGCAGGCCTCACTGTTTTGTCTCGGTGGCTTTGAGCAAGCTCGCCACTCGACCCCCTCCGCTCTGCTCTTCCCTCCTCTTTCTCGCTAAGAGGCCCTGCAGGGAAGGGGGGTTGGGGTGCGATGACAACTGCCTGGAACGCATGGAGTTGGACGGGTGTGTTTAAGGCCGGTGACTAACCCCCCCCCCCCCCCCCCCCACACACACACACACACACACTCACACACCACCACACCACACTCACGAGGCAGTGGCTTGGACATCAGAGAGGAGGCACGGGCCACCGCCACTCTGCCCAGGAACTAAGGACAATGCCATGGCTGTGTGTCACATGCAGCTGCATCCTCTCAACAAAGGCGCCATTGAGGTTCATTTATTTATTGCTCCCCCCCCGCATTTTTTCACCCCCTCGTCCCCATCACCTCAGCTCCCCATCACACCCTCCTCTGTTAAAACCCAAGATCGGGCAGCATGAAAAATCGTGCCAGCCGCTTGTTCCACGCCGACCTTTTGTAGTCGGTGCAGACGTCAAGGACGGCGTCGAGAGGTCACACAGAGCTTGGCACAGGGGTGGGCAGAGAGCCACCATACGCGCCGCCTGGCAGGGTCCACGGGACCGGCCGCTCTGGCCACCAATCAAAGGAGTCACAGAGGCCCTTCGTTTTGGCGCAGGTTCTCGCCATTGTTCCGAAGTATGGAGAGAGAGAAAGAGAGAGAGAGAGAAAAAAGTCATTCTCCTGTATTTTTGTCGTTGGTGGAAGAGGGGGCAGGGGATTAATGTACCTGCATGAGCTGGCAGCATCAGTGGTAATGAAGAATAGTGGAGGAATAATAGTGTTAGAGGATTACGTGCTCAGTGGCAGCGCACTGGAGCCCCAGTGGGCACCAAGGAGAAGTGGAAGAAGTGGTAGGGGACTGGAAGTGTGTGTGTGTGTGTGTGTGTCAGGGGAATGGTGGAGACAGACGGGCAGGTGGTGAGGCTCCACGTCCACCTCTGATGGGGAGGCCGATAAAGCCCTGCCCAGAGGAGGTGCGGGTGGAGGTGGAGGTGGAGGTGGAGGCATGTGTGGGTGGATGAGAGGCGATGAGGGGAGAGGAGGAGGTGAGGGAATAAATAAAATAAACGGCCCAAATAAATCAGGGTTTGGGGGCCTTATCAAAGCTGAACTGAAGAGGCTCCAAGGCCTGGAGATAAGAGTGAGGGAAGCACTTCAGAAAGACAGCGAGCCATTAAGTTTACATAAGTCTCACCCTGGCCAAACTGTCCAGATGCTATCTAAATCATGCTGTGCCCCCCACCCCACCCCCAATACACACACACACACACTCTCTCGGATCATCATCGGCCTCCACTACCCCAATGGAATATTTCTTTGATTTATAAAGCAAGTATGTGGGTATTTTTCAACTCAATACAACCAATGTACTTTTTCTTTTCTTCCTCACATATCTGATGCCACTGCAGCATTGTACCAGCATACACAACCCCTTGAAAAACAGAAGATGCTGGACTTTAAAACAGTTTTAGACGATAGTGGCCCCTGAGAAGCAACAAAAATTTCATCAGCTAGCTGCATATCTGTATTTAGTTTATCAAACCATCAGAGATCCCCATCTGTTGACTTTGTGTGTATGTGTGTGTGTGTGTGTATTACACAGTTAATGGAATGGATCGATTTCTATGCTGGCTGACGATGGCAAAAAATGCTAATGTGGTGCATTTAGCATATTTAACCTAGCCAATGGACCTCATGGGAGAGGATAAAAGTCTTTAAAGCATGTTGATCCTTGTGATAGAGTGATACTGTATACTTTACAGACAGCTTTAGGGCATGAAGCTGTTGTCCAAAATAAGCAGCCATGTGCCAGACAAGTAACAGAAAAAGTGCAGATCCATTCAGACCACCATCAGCGTCACCACTGACACCAAACATGCACACAAACACTGATGCCCTCATTCTGACTCTGAAGCAGCGGCCAAATGCTTCCAGGCAACTGCAGTTCCTCTTCAGCTGACTGAGGACAACCATTGTCACCATTTAAGCAGTCCTTGTTTTGAGGTTATTTGTCCTCATTGATTTCAGTTTGCCGACTGATCCGAAAATCAATATGGCTGTGTTTGCCGCTTATCCTGGCATAGCGGGCCGATTGTCGGTGCCCGTGAATGGGAACTTGGACTTGGTGACTGTCGCCGAGGATGAAGACAAGACAAAAGAGATAGCTTTAATTACTGTCTGGATCCCGCGTCTGCTGCGTCTCTCGCCGCCAATTAGGAGTGTTTAGACTGGAGGCCTTTGAAGTTGTGCACTCACACTCACCCCGCTAGGCTCACAGACTCATTGGCCTGGACCAGCCTGTCTTCACGAGCGGGGTGGGGGTTGGGGAGTAGGGGGCAGCATGGTGCACAGTTGTTTCGTTTTTTTTCACTGTAGAGTATGGACTCTTTCAGAGTGGCATCAACCCCACTCAGAGAAGCAGTTTGAGTCTGTGTACATGGAGCTTTTGTTAGACATGACATACACATTACCATGTTCTAAATCCCTTAAGAATTTGAAATGCATGAACATGAGGACGTATTTTACATGGCCATTAAGTACAAATCATTATACTACCACACTGAAAGGCACTAAAAGTCTATTAAGTCAATAAACGTTTTTTGGTTTGCTATTATTAAAAGGGACAAACACAAAGGCTCACATCAGAATAAAGACTTTAGGAAGACATCTATATTAATGACCATTAGCAACTTTACTAAGTTATGATATGAGACAATGCTCCTCTGTTGACTTTAGGAAGACATCTATATTAATGACCATTAGCAACTTTACTAAGTTACTAAGAGACAATGCTCCTCTGTTGACCTCTTCAACATTTTTTTTTAAATGAGCAACAACAATGTAAATTCTCACTAATACAAGTGGATTTGTTTGCAAACCAAAGAAGAGGAACCAGTGATTATCATTTATGTTGATTAAGGTAGGTAGTACTAAGGTAATAAGCATGATTTCGGCTTCATTCAGATTCAGTTTTGTTTCAGCAGCTCGGCAATGAGAAGCTTCAAGTGCCTGTAACTGCACTAGGAAATCACTAGAGGGTCAGAGAGAGCTTCCATTCACTCTGTAATGAGCCATTTAACCATCAAAGTGACTGCTGTTAAATTAATCTAGAAACAGTGTCAAATGTTACCTATGTGTTGCTTTAAGCAAGGCTGCACTACTTTGTACTGTAAGCCCTAACCACAAACCCCACTGAGACTTTGGATTTCTGTGAAGATAAATAGATGAAAAACAGTTGATGGCAGAATAGCACAGCCCAGAGTCTGACTGGGCGCGCAGTGAGAATCTCTCCTGCTGGTGGTGGACTCACTGTCATCTGACAGACTTGGCAGGACAAAGCAGAGGAGCACTGCAAGTATAGGCCACCATCTGGTGGACAAACTGGCAAACTAAACAAAACTTTTGCTCTTGCCAAGCAACCCTTAGATTCAGCCTGGTAGATTAGGCGTTAATGAAGCCATTGATTAATTAAATAATTGCATGAATGCAATGAGGAGACATCCACACTTTCTTATGCTGCTGAAGATCTAATGCTGTGCGCAGTACATTTTTAACTGGTGTAACATAATCAACCCTTTGAAGTATATTTTCATTTCATTATTATTATTTTGTTTTTATTTAGATTTTTTGGGGGGTGGGAGATGAGAGAGACTGCTCAAAAACTGGATTGGTGTCGGGTTGAGTCAGAAAAGCACATTTCAAAGCAAAAAGGCCCCCCAAAACAGTCGTCGAAATCTAAGGCGCGGTAATAAAGCCCTGCCTCCTCTCAACAATAAATAATGCAACAGAGGAAATCTGATGAAAAAACAACACCGCTCCTTTCATCCCTGTGTGGAAAAGGGAGAGGAAGAAAGAAGAAAAGGCTTGATCTGCTATGTGTGCACACACACACACATTTAGACTGCTCAATGTTCTTAGCATCTACTTATGCTAGTGCAATCACATGTAAAGAGGCTGCTTAGTTTGCAGTGCTCACTGGCTGTAGGGTGAGGTTGGGTAAAGGTGGTGTGGTGTCCAAAGATAGTATGTGTTTCTAAAGACAGGCCCTATAGCTCTTGACTAAGGCTGAAAACGCCCTGGTGGAAAAAAAGGTGTTTCGTCTCCAACTCAATGTGAGATTTAAAGGAAAGGTGAGAAAGCGAATGGGGTAAGGGTTCTTATTGTAGTGTCACTTGATCAATGGCAATAATCTGTGCTGGGGATGGAGGATGTACCATAGAAACACATGTTCACTCTTCATACACACACGCACATACACATACACCCTCACACACACTCTCTACATCTTAATCTAAAGAACCTTGGTCCCACATTTCCCACTTCATATCAGTGTCCTCAGAGCTCCAGGTGTCAGAGGCCCTAATGGTGGTGAATACTCTAGGTTGGTCGTTTTCAGTGGCTGTGTACCAACATCACTCTGTGAAGGAGTGGCATGTTACTGGAGTAAAGCTTCAAGTCTGATGAGTTCAACTTTCCAGAGGAAGCCATTAACCCACAACAGGCAATGAATGTGCCAATGCAGATTTCCACAGTAGCGAAGCTGTTGGGCACCATGCTTTTGATTACCAAGTGGCACGGTGGTAGCATAGCAATTAAGGAATCTGGCTTGCATGGTAGTAGCCTGGAAATTGTAGGTACAAATCCTCGCTGCCACCGCTGTGCCACTGAGCAAGGCACTTAGGGGAGACAGGCCCTGAAGTAATTGATAGTTGACAAATGTAAGTCGCTTTGGCCCCCTCCAGTCCCTCATAATCCTGGGGGCTGTGTCAGCCTCTGTCCTTAAGCACTTCACTCTCCTGAAACTGGCTGATTCCTCGCATGAACGTGAAAAAGTGGAAGTGTGTAGGGCGAGGGCGTAGGGGTCAATTCAGAGAGGCAGAATGTCTGAAGGACAACATGGCAGACAGGAAATCCAGCACATCCACTGCATATAGGCACCCATTGCTTTATCTATTAATTGCACTTGTTCACTTAGAAACAAATTAGACTGAATGTAGGCCAATACAATCTGCACATTAAAGCATTGTGTAATTTTTCAGGTTGTCTATAAACAAAAATATATTTTTTCCTTAACAAATATGACCTCATTAATTAGTAATTACTTCCAACAAAAAACTGCAGTGTTGAGGTAGGCTTTGTATTCACCATTTCTATATACATTGTGCTGGCGTAGCCAATGCTGATTGCCATGTTGAAACTACAGACCCTGGTAGGGGACAACCAGGTTAATACACCTCCGCCTTCTACATTTACATTCAGTGGCAGCGCAAACTCACATGGAGAATTGATCGAGGGCGCACCTAATTGAAGAGATGGATGATAATACATATTATCGGACATATGACAGGAACAATCTGTCGCCAAGAAAACAGAACAGAGAGTAAAACAGAGAAAGAAACCAGTGACACTCCAGAACACGAGTAAACATTGGAGCGGCTTTTCCCAAATAGAAGAAGCTAATGAGGGAAAGGAACTTCCAACGTGACGCAAAGGTTGCCTGCTTTCTTCTCAACAGGTAATTTAAATAAACTGAACTGATATTTAAGTTTAAAGCTTAGTAAGCATGTTTTTATTTCCTCAAAGCTTAAGCAAGCATGTTGATGTTGATGGCCACTAGCATAACAAATAGCCTAAGTGACAATATTATATAATGTCATAATAATGACTAAATATCAGTATACCACCTCAGAGCTAGATGTGAGAAAAAAATTACACAATATGGGATTAAACTACAGAGTCTCACCATTCAGACTACATGAACATTCTGCCCCTGTAAATGTCTGTGTGCACTGCTTACTTACTAAAGCTAGTCTGCAACAACACACAAAGGGCAAAGTATCCTTTGGTGACTAATAAACTTCATGTTTGAAATCAATTTGGGTTCAGTTCAAGTGTTCAGATTCTGTGTGTGTGTGTGTGTGTGTGTGTCATTATGACTGCACTACTCACCACAGCAATAAAGATGACCGTCAAGTCTGAAGATGACCGAAACAAAAACTTCCATGACATCAGTTTGCAAATTATGGTAAATCTGTAATCTTTTGACAATGAGAAACTGTGATTAAAGGCAATATAAAACTGAGAAGAAAAAGAAATAGCACATATTTGAGAAATAGCATATTTTGCATTGATCAGGACTTTTGATACGCAACCTGAAAGCCATACGGTCAAGGGATGAGTGATCATCATGGTTAAGGGACTTCTAAAGCCTGAGCAATCAGTGCTACAGTATTATGTTGTTTATACTGTATGTTGTAGCAAATGATCACAACACTTTCTATTTTTTTCCCCTCACACATGCACACAAACACGCACACACAGATACACGCACAAACTCACTCTCTCTCTCAACATACTATCTATTAATAATCTATATCTACTATCTATATCAGTATCTATATCTATTTAAACTATTTATAATTCTGAGGAGCAAAAACACAAGAATGTTGCTCTCTTATATTAGGATAATGAGATGACATAAAGACTATCTTGTGAAACAAATGAATAAAATGCTTTTGTCTAAAGCTACATAAAATACACTACACCTCTAATAAATAATAATAATAATTAAAAGTAAAAAGTAAGAAAAAATATCCTCAAAGCAATGGTCAATCCATTGCCCTGTTGTTCAAGATCAAGTGCTGCTGGTAGGAATATGAACAAGAATTTGGTTAAAATGTACATTGAAAAGTGAAAAAGCTGCCAACGTTATTCCCTGGGCCAAACCTACAACTTCCATCAACAAATATTTAACAAATTTAAAAAAGAGAGAGAGAAAAAAATTTATTTAACTTCCAGAAATGATAGGTATTGGCAGGCACTTAATTTTAGGACCCCACCGATTTAAAGGGGGAATAAAGGTATGAGGTATGATGGGGTTTGGGTATCCAAAGAGATCTGAATTAAATTCTGGCTGTGATATTACCATATGAAACATATTATGAATGTTACATCTCTTTAATATTGGTTCTATTTGCCATGCAAATGTATAGTATTTGGTCAACATAATGTAATCTATAAGCAGCCTAACATTGAAGTTTAGTCTGAGAGAGAACAGCCATAGCTTGTAACTATGGCAACAGCTTGCATCTCTCAACTTTTTTTTTTGCTAGATTCTAAATTCTAAATTCTATGCAAAGTAGAATGTTCACATTTTAAAAATTCTACCTCATTCACAAAACAACATTTGACACAGATTTCACTGAGAGACACATTGCGATTTTCTATCCCAAATTCCAATGGATTTTCAATATACTTACTCCATCTATACCCAAGACAGCTTTCACCAGGAACAAGGTATTTTTAGGTCTAAAATTCGAACCATTTTTTTGTCAAGCACAACGTGATTCAGACGATGAATTAATCTATTTTGTCCATCATTTAGGTGTGCAGCACATTTTAACCAACCAGGCAGAGGGCACCTATTTCCATGGTGTGGGTAAGTGTCTCATTTTTAACAAAAAATAATACCCAAATATTGGCAGTATTTTTATTCACCAGGATGGTCTACTGAACAAAACTTTGAAGCCACACATGTACCATTTGCTCCCTAACAGGCCCTACCACTGACTTTGGAGTCATCAACCAGCCAGTGATTTGGCCAGAGCACCAAGGATATCAGAATGAACAACACCATAGGCTGTTGGATAACTCAACTGCTCTGCCGCAGTTCCTGCCTCCCATAGACATCCCAGTGTTCCACACTGTCCCTCCTCAGGGAAATCATGGGATGCCCTTGCAGGATGAATCTGCACCCTTTGGTCCCTGGCCACAAGGCCCTGTAATGTATGTGGATGCTATGGGCCAACTGCATGGCACCTCTGTGGTCCTCCATCCAGAGCTGCAAGCGCCCCTTGTGGCTATGGGTGGTGCAGGGCTACAGTACGGTGTCCCTGCGCCCGGCCCATATGCTCCACACCTACAGAACCCCATCATATACATGGATGCAATCGGGCAGCAGCACGGCACTGCCGTGCCTTTCAACCCACAACTGCAGGCACCCTTCATGGATGGTGGAGGCCTATATTATGGCACCTCTGTGCCTTTTAATCCATATCTACAAGCACCCTTGGATAGCACAGGCCTACAGCACGGCACAGCTGTGCCCATCAATCTAGTACCGGATCCAAGTTATGAACCTCTTCAGGTCATTGGCCACCCACAGATGCCATGGGTCGAGGAGCAGCCCTCAAGACCATCCCCTGTGGCAGAGCTTCTAGCACAACTGAGGCAGCAGGAGACCAAGGCTCCCACTGAAGTGGTTGGTCATACACACACTGTGCCTACAAGTAAGCCCCTGAACCCGGAGGCGACCCCTTTCATTGTGTCTGCAGAGGCCATGAAGGCACAGGATGGCCAGCTGAAGGCCAAGATTCAGCCCCAGGTCTCAGGCACCAGCGTTTCACAGGACTGCTTGTCAGTCAAACACAAAAGCCAGGATTACCATTGTGCCATGGAGGACTACGAGTCAAAACCAGCTGACAAGAATGCCTCCATTCTTACAGAACTAAAAACTGCTCATACCACAGCGGTGAAGGCAGTTGTCAACCGGCCAAAGAAAGTGGCCGAGCACAAAGACAAGAAGAGAAAGCGCCAGAATGATAAGGCTGAGAAAGAGAGGAAGGAAAAACGCAGCAAAACAGCCACAAGCCCCACCAAGAAGCAAACCAAGTCCAGTGATGGAGAGCAGGAGGGGTCAGACACCCTCAAGACACCAAAAACCTCAAAGAAACCTGGGGACAAGAACAATGGCTCTTCCAAAAAGTCTAGAGGTAAGAAGGTCAAGAAGACAACCACTGGCCTGAAACCCAGAAGCCACCTTGGAGAGCACATGATGCACTCTGTGCAAGTCTTCCATAAGCTTGGAAACAAGACCGAGAAACTCATGCCCAAACCCCATAAGTGTCAGTCTCAGCCAAAGGCCGTCTATTCAATCCAGCCTAGCAGGATCCCTAAGGTGCTGGACCTCCCAAGGCAATACAACGTGCTGAATCATGCACCTGTGTGCTCTCACACTAATCAGCTATGCTACCCAGCACCCAAACAGAGCAGGCCTTCCGCACCTGCACCCGCACCCCAGAGACAGGTCCAGAGGCCACCAGCACCTGCCCACCCAAGACTTCAGCATGAGGTGCCCCACTTCTATAAGAATCACGCCTACGGTAGTGTGTCTGACTATGGAGATGGAGAGGTGGTTATCTACCTGAGGCCCGAGTATCCTGGCATGTTCCCCCTGCGCCTCAGAAAGCTGCCACCACTGCCACCTGGGGCACCTCGGCGCTTCCACTGCCAGGAGTACTCCGTCACCACCACTGGAGAGCGGCGTGCCGACAGAGAGGCCATGAAGCGTGCAGCCAAGCAGAGCAGGGACAAGGAAGCCAAGATCACACGCAGCGGTATGGACTGTAGTGTGCTGGCCGACCGCAAACACCTGCCGTATGAGCCGTGGCCAAAGCAGGACAACTGGTTGGAAACTGGATTGGACGATGTCTGGAAATTCGATGAGTGTTTGGAGCATATAAGGGAAGATGTGGTCTGAAACAGAAAAAAAATCTTCTCTTTGTTTTATTTAGTAGACATTTCTTTTTTATATACAATTTAATAAAATATATTATTTTATTATTATTTCTGGTTTTAATGTATTGTTGCATATCACAATTATAAATGAAAAATTAACAACTGAAATTAACTGCAGTTCAAGATTCAACATCAAGATTTATGTCTATTACATCTCATTATAATAGTATAAGAGAGTAAAATTCTTGTGTTTTTGCTCCTGTGTGAGTGTTGAGAGACAGAGGGAGCAACAGAGAGAGAGAAAGAGTGTGTGTCTACACTCTGCTCTTAGCTACTGTAGAAGAAAATGAACATTGAGAAAAAGTAAAAGAACATGATAAGTAAAAAGTAAAAGAACATTGAGTAAATATCAGTATACCACCTCAGTGCCAGATGGGAGAAAAAATGACACAATGTGGGTTTAAACAACAGAGTCTCACCATTCACACTAGATGAACATGCCCCAGTAAATGCCTGTGTGCACTGCCTTACTAAAGCTAGTCTGCAACAACACACAAAGGGCAAAGTATCCTTTGGTGACTAATAAACTTCATGTTTGTATCTGCACTGCAAAAGTAGACCATCACATGTGCCACTTTAGGCGAGTCCTTCCTAAGACATGGCAAAGACAACATTGAAATCAATTTGGGTTCAGCTCAAGTGTTCAGATTCTATGAGTGTGTGTGTGTGTGTATGTGTGTGTGTGTGTGTGTGTGTATGTGTCTTAGAAATATTGCTAAGGTTAGAAAGTTCCTATCCTTTGAGGATTCTGAAAAAATAATACATGCATTTATTACTTCCAGGCTCACTTCCAAACACTCACCAGGACTAAAAAATATGAACATATCACTCCTATCTTTGCTTCCTTACATTGGCTCCCTATTAAAAGTCGAATTGATTTTAAAATACTCCTCCTAACCTACAAAGCCCTCAAGGGCAATGCGCCAACATATATTAATGGCTTACTTGTCCCTTACCACCCTCCTAGAACCCTAAGATCCCAAGATGCTGGTCTCCTTGTAATCTCAAGAATATCAAAATCTACGAAAGGAGGAAGAGCCTTTTGTTACCATGCACCCCTCCTGTGGAATAATCCCACCCCCCACATTTGACAAGCAGACACTTTCAATACCTTTAAGTCTAGACTTAAAACCTTCTTCTTTACTCTTTCCCATAGCTCGTTCAGCTCTCTCTCAATATTTATATATATATATGTGCCCAAATTACAAATTTGCTCTCTGATGTGTGAGCCTGGCCTAATTCACTTTCTTCCTCTGTCCACAATTATCTCTGCTGAGTGTCATCCCTGCCTCATTCCGGCGGACTCCTCTCCTCACCCTCCCCTCCTGAGTGGACCACAACCAACACTACGGGAGCCCCATGTCAGGACCGACTCTCCATCATAGAGGCCCTTCCTGGATGCCCATGCTAGGCCTGACTCCCCTTCCTTGAGGCTTTGTGATTGACCCACCCTTACAATGGCACTGTCAAATGGACCCTTATTGTTACCCCCATGACCCATCTCACTCCTTTGAGTTTGACACTATGTCTCGCTGCTGCTACATTGTCCAGCCATAATTCCTGATAGCCACCTATGGACTGACTACTATGTAATTTAAAGTGGGATAATACTCTATTATGAACTATTAGGAACCTTAGCTAAAAGTTGCTCTTGGGTGCTCCTTCTGTGAAGCGCCACAAAACAATACCACTGTAAAGGCGCTGTATAAATAAAACTGAATTGAATTGAGTCAGGGAAAAATTTGAGTGTTGTAGTGAAAAGACTTACAGGCACAGGCTTAGGCTGTCATTCTTTCAGTGTTCATAAGCCTTGTCATTTGGTGGAAAAAACAGTTTTTTAAAAAAGTGGTCTAAGCCTTAAGACTACGAGATGGTTTGCCAGATGGTAGCAGCTGAAAGTCAGTGACTATTATGACTGGTGTCCTTACTGATTCTTTGGCCTTCCTCCTAACATCAAGGAACTTGAAGTTGTTCACCCTTTCCACTGTAGAACCATTGATGATATTGGGGTTATATTGCAACAAAGCAAGATCACAATGTCACTATCCTGCTCTGTCTTTCTCTGTTCCCTCCTGTCTCTGCTGCTCGGTAACAAGCATAATTAATTTCAATTAAGTTCTTCCATTTCCTCGTTCTCCGCTTGTCTACTTCATTAGGTTTACCTGCTTCTCTCTGGCTGTTCCCTCATTGTCTCCCCAGCTGTTTCTCATTCTCCCTAATGCAACAACAACAACAACATTCTCCCTAATACAACAACAACAGTTTCAACCCAGAACCCAGAATCGGCGGCCAGGAACGTTTCAGGGGTCCAACGCAAGTTCTCCCTTTCCTGACCAACTGCAGACTGCTCTTCGCCCTGCAGCCACAGACCTTTGCTACGGAGCCGGGCAAGGTGGTCTACGCTGTTACCCCCTTGACGGGCCGGGCAAGGTTGTGGGACATGGTGGAGTACGAGCGCCAGACCCTGGTGTATTCGTCTTTTGAACTGTTCGCCCAGGAGATGCGATGCGGTGTTCGACACTGAGTCGGCCTCCACCGAAGCCTCCCGGGTTCTGATGAGCATCCAGCAGGTTCGAAGATTGGTCGCGGATTACTCCATCGATTTCCGCACCCTGGCCCTCCGGAGCGCGTGGAACATGGAGGCGTTGATATTTTGCATAGCCTGGCCAATTACATGAAGGACGAGCTTGTGTCCCATGAGCCCCCTACCACCCTGGATAAGGCCTTGGCCACCCGGATAGACCGGAGGATCCAGGCACGACGCCAGGAGAGGGGGCGCCAGAGTTCCGCCACAACAACCACGTAGAGCGGCCTCTGTCAGAGCTTCTCCGCCAGCACGTTCTGCGGGGGTGATGGACATCATGCAGCCAACTGTCCAGCAAAAGGCCAAGCTCACCGGACGGTCCGGTTGAGCTCAGTGTCGTCACTGCCCCCCGACGAGCGCAAGCCACTGCTCCAGGTCCCTGGCAGCCCTGGTGGATTGGGGGGCGGATATCATGGACGTTCAGTTTGCTCACCAGTTGGGCCTGGAGGCCCATCAACTGCCTTCTCCCATCCCTGCCCGAGCACTGGATGGGCATCGCCACGGTCCAGTGACGCCTACCATCTGGTACGCATCTGGGAGGGTGACGAGTGGAAGACAGCATTCAACACCCTGACTGGCCACTACGAGTACCTGGTAATGGCGTTTGGGCTTACCAACGCCCCGGGGGTTTTCCAGGCTCTGGTCAACGATATGCTACGTGACATGTTAAACCGGTTTGTCTTCGTTTATCTGACATTCTGATATTCTCCAAAGACCTGGCTGAACACACGCAGCATGTCCGCCAAGTCCTCTGTTGCCAGCAGCCGATAAGGCATTTAATGTACTCAAAACTCGTTTCACCTCAGTCCCCGTCCTCCAGATGCCAGACCCTGATCAACAGTTCGTGGTGGAAGTGGACGCCTCGGATGTGGGGGTCAGTGCTGTGCTCTCTCAGCGATCAGCCATGGATTTAAAGCTGCATCCTTGGGCTTTCATCTCTCGCCGACTATCCTCTGCTGAGCGAAACTATGACATAGGGGATCGGGAGCTGCTGGCGGTGAAGCTCGCCCTGGAAGAGTGGCATCACTGGCTGTAGGCTTGTCACCCAGGCGCCTCTCACACCCGCCAGTTACTCGCCCGGCGCTTCTGGTGGCCAACCATGAGTAAGGACCCCACTTGCAATCAGTACAAGTCCTCCAACCGTCCGCCAGCCAGCCTACTCCAGCCTCTGCCGGTACCCACGCGCCCCTGGTCCCATATTTTGGGATATCACTACCGGTCTGCCAACCTCAGAGGAGAAAACGGCAATCCTCACTGTCATGGACCGTTTTAGCAAAATGGCCCACTTCATTCCTCTGTCCAAACTCTTGTCAGCCGCCCGGGAGGTGTTGCACCACGTTTTCCGCCTCCATGGCATCTCCACAGACATTGTGTCTGACTGTGGCCCCCACTTCACCTCCACTTTTTGGAAAGAGTTCTGCCACGTATTGGGTACCACGGTCAGTTTGTTCTCTGGCTTCCATTCCCAGTCCAATGGTCAGTCCAAGCATGTGAACCAAGAGCTGGAGAAGTCGCTCCATTGTATGGCCTCACGTAGCCCTCTCTGCTGGGTCCAGCAACTAGTTTGGGTGGAATACGCGCACAACTCCCTCTCCTGTTTGGCCACTGGCATGTTACCCTTCCAGTGTGTCTACAGTTACCAGCCACCCCTGTTTCCCAGCCAGGAGGGGGAGGCTTCCTGTCCGTCAGCCATTGCCAACGGCCACCACTGCCGCTGCGCCTGGGCGCGGGCTCCTGCCACACTCCTGCGTTCTGTGTCCATCTACTCTGCTGGAGACAATCGCTGACGGACCCCCGCTCCCTCTTAACAGGTGGGCCAGAGGGTGTGGCTCTCGGTGAAAGACCTGCCGTTACAAGTGGAGTCACGCAAGCTGGCCCCCCGGTTCCTCGGTCCATTCACCATCAAGCGGGTTATCAGCACGATGGTGGTTCGGCTCTGCCTCCCCGGCAGTATGAGAGTGCATCCCTCCTTCCACATCTCCAGGATCAAACCTGTTCACAGCAGCCCGTTGGTGCCAGCGGCGTCACCTCCCCCTGCCCCCACCTCTTGGACGACGAGCCAGTTTACACTGTGCAAACTCTGCTCTGGTCCCGACTGATAGGGCGCAGCATCCAGTATTTGGTGGACTAGCAGAGCTAGCAGAGTTATGAAAACAAATATTCATGAAAAGTTGCCATGGTCCATTCTTTCCATTCCAAAGACCTTAGTGACAGTTGAACAAAAACAGCTAAATCATATCCTATGCCTTACAATTCTCAGCATGCAGACTTTGTTGGGAGAGTCCAAATTCTTGACTGTAAATACAGCCTCATGACACTGGGTTTTCACTTAAAGAAACACTAAAGAACTTTTGGTATCTTAAAATAACGTTTCCAAAATCATTTTAATAGTGCATCAACTCTGAACATTGCAAAAGGGACTTCTGCCGAACACATATCGGCCCTTCAGCGCCTAGAACAGTGATAAGCTGTACTAAGAATTTTCAGATTCTATGTGTGTGTGTGTGTGTGTGTGTGTGTCATTATGACTGCACTACACACCACAGCAATTAAGATGACCAAAACAGAAACTTCCATGACGGCAATTGTTCAAAATTTTTAGTAATTAAACTAAAGACAATATAAAACTGAGATGAAAAAGAAATAGCACATATTTCAGAAACAGCATATTTTGCATTGATCAGGACTTCTGATATGCAACCTGAAAGCCATACAGTCAGTCAAACAAGGGATGAGTGATCATCATGGTTAAGGGACTTCTAAAGCCTGAGCAATGAATTCCACTGTATTATGTTGTTTATACTGTATGTTGTAGCAAATGATCACAACACTTTCCATTTTTTCCCCTCACACACACATACACACACACACGCACACACAAACTCTCTCTCTCTCTGTCTCTCTCTCTCTCTCAACATACCATCTATTTATTATTTAATTCTGAGAAGCAAAAACACAAAAATGTTACTCTCTTACAATAGTATAATGAGATGAAATAAAGACTAGCATGAAAAAACAAACAAATTAACAGATTGCTTTTGTCTAAAGCTACATACAATACACTACACCTCTAATAATTAATAATAATATTAAAAAGTCAGGAAAAATATCCTCAAAGCAATGGTCAATCCATAGCACTGTTGTTCAAGATCAAATGCTACTGGTAGGAATATGAACAAGAATTTGGTTACAGTGTACATTGAAAAGTGAAAAATGGTCAAAAAAAAAGAGAGAAAAAAAGCGCATTTAACTTCCCGAAATGATAGGTATTGGCAGGCACTTAATTTTAGGACCCCACTGGTCTAGAGGGGGAATAAAGGTATGAGGTATGATGGGGTTTGGGGTATCCAAAGAGATCTGAATTCATTTCTGGCTGCGATATTACCATATGAAACATAATATGAATGTTACATTTCTTTAATATTGGTTCTATTTTGATGCCATGCAAATGTATAGTATTTGGTCAACATTATGTAATCTATAAGCAGCCTAACACTGATGTTTAGTCATAAAGGGAATAGCCATAGCCTGTAACTATGGCAACAGTTTGCATCTCTCAACTTTTTTTATGCTAGATTCTAAATTCTTAATTCTATGCAAAGTAGAATGTTCACATTTTAAAAATTCTACCTCATTCACAAAACAACATTTGACACAGATTTCACTGAGAGACACATTGTGATTTTCTATCCCAAATTCCAATGGATTTTCAATATACTTACTCCATCTATACCCAAGACAGCTTTCACCAGGAACAAGGTATTTTAGGTCTAAAATTCTAACCATTTAGTGTCAAGCACAATGTGATTCAGACGATGAATTAATCTATTTTGTCCATCATTTAGGTGTGCAACACATTTTAACTAACCAAGCAGAGGGCACCTATTTCCATGGTGTGGGTAAGTGGGGTTTTCTCATTTTTTACAAAAAATAATACCCAAATGTTATTGGCAGTATTTTTATTCACCAGGATGGTCTACTGAACAAACATTTGAAGCCACACATGTACCATTTGCTCCCTAACAGGCCCTACCACTGACTTTGGAGTCATCAACCAGCCAGTGCTTTGGCCAGAGCACCAAGGACATCAGCCTGAACAACACCATAGGCTGTTGGACAGCTCAATTGCTCTGCCGCAGTTCCTGCCTCCCATAGACACCGCAGTCTTCCACACTATCCCTCCTCAGGGAAATCATGGGATGCCCTTGCAGAATGAATCTGCACCCTTTGGTCCCTGGCCACAAGGCCCTGTAATGTATGTGGATGCTATGGGCCAACTGCATGGCACCTCTGTGGTCCTCCATCCAGAGCTGCAAGCGCCCCTTGTGGCTATGGGTGGTGCAGGGCTACAGTACGGTGTCCCTGCGCACGGCCCATATGCTCCACACCTACAGAACCCCATCATATACGTGGATGCCATCGGGCAGCAGCACGGCACTGCCGTGCCTTTCAACCCACAGCTGCAGGCACCCTTCATGGATGGTGGAGGCCTATATCATGGCACCTCTGTGCCTTTTAATCCATATCTACAAGCACCCTTGGATAGCACAGGCCTACAGCATGGCACAGCTGTGCCCTTCAATCTAGTACCGGATCCAGGTTATGAACCTCTTCAGGTCATTGGCCACCAACTGATGCCATGGGTCGAGGAGCAGGCCTCAAGACCATCCCCTGTGGCAGAGCTTCTAGCACAACTGAGGCAGCAGGAGACCAAGGCTCCCACTGAAGTGGTTGGTCATACACACACTGTGCCTACAAGTAAGCCCCTGAACCCGGAGGCGACCCCTTTCATTGTGTCTGCAGAGGCCATGAAGGCACAGCATGGCCAGTTGAAGGCCAAGATTCAGCCCCAGGTCTCAGGCACCAGCGTTTCACAGAACTGCTTGTCAGTCAAACACAAAAGCCAGGATTACCATTGTGCAATGGAGGACTACGAGTCAAAACCAGCTGACAAGAATGCCTCCATTCTTACAGAACTAAAAACTGCTCATACCACAGCGGTGAAGGCAGTTGTCAACCTGCCAAGGAAAGTGGCCGAGCACAAAGACAAGAAGAGAAAGCGCCAGAATGATAAGGCTGAGAAAGAGAGGAAGGAAAAACGCAGCAAAACAGCCACAAGCCCCACCAAGAAGCAAACCAAGTCCAGTGATGGAGAGCAGGAGGGGTCAGACACCCTCAAGACACCAAAAACCTCAAAGAAACCTGGGGACAAGAACAATGGCTCTTCCAAAAAGTCTAGAGGTAAGAAGGTCAAGAAGACATCCACTGGCCTGAAACCCAGAGGCCACCTTGGAGAGCACCTGATGCACTCTGTGCAAGTCTTCCATAAACTTGGAAACAAGACGGAGAAACTCATGCCCAAACCCCATAAGTGTCAGTCTCAGCCAAAGGCCGTCTATTCAATCCAGCCTAGCAGGATCCCTAAGGTGCTGGACCTCCCAAGGCAATACAACGTGCTGAATCATGCACCTGTGTGCTCTCACACTAATCAGCTATGCTACCCAGCACCCAAACAGAGCAGGCCTTCCGCACCTGCACCCGCACCCGCACCCCAGAGACAGGTCCAGAGGCCACCAGCACCTGCCCATCCAAGACTTCAGCATGAGGTACCCCACTTCTATAAGAATCACGCCTACGGTAGTGTGTCTGACTATGGAGATGGAGAGGTGGTTATCTACCTGAGGCCCGAGTATCCTGGCATGTTCCCCCTGCGCCTCAGAAAGCTGCCACCACTGCCACCTGGGGCACCTCGGCGCTTCCACTGCCAGGAGTACTCCGTCACCACCACTGGAGAGCGGCGTGCCGACAGAGAGGCCATGAAGCGTGCAGCCAAGCAGAGCAGGGACAAGGAAGCCAAGATCACACGCAGCGGTATGGACTGTAGTGTGCTGGCCGACCGCAAACACCTGCCGTATGAGCCGTGGCCAAAGCAGGACAACTGGTTGGAAACTGGATTGGACGATGTCTGGAAATTCGATGAGTGTTTGGAGCACATAAGGGAAGATGTGGTCTGAAACAGAAAAAAAAAACTTCTCTTTGTTTTATTTAGTAGACATTTATTTTTTATATACAATTTAATAAAATATATTATTTTATTATTATTATTATTATTATTAAATGTTTTTTATATATTGTTGCATATCACAATAACAAATGGAAAATTAACAACTGAAATTAACTGCAGTTCAAGATTCAACATCAAGATTTATGTCTTTATTACATCTCATTATAATAGTATAAGAGAGTAAAATTCTTGTGTTTTTGCTCCTGTGTGAGTGTTGAGAGACAGAGGGAGCAACAGAGAGAGAGAAAGAGTGTGTGTCTACACTCTGCTCTTAGCTACTGTAGAAGGAAATGAACATTGAGAAAAAGGTGCGGGCTAAATATCAGTATACCACCTCAGTGCCAGATGGGAGAAAAAATGACACAATGTGGGTTTAAACAACAGAGTTCTCATGGGTCTTTTGGGAGGGACTGCCTCTGCTGTTGCCCCCTGTTGCGAGGCATGGCAGCCACTGACGATCGCTGCAGTGGTGCTGGGTTGCCATGCATCATACCTTAGTTATGCTGCTATAGCCTAGTGCCGCCACAAAAGCTTCATGTGTCATGCTGTACAACTCTCTCTCTATCTCTTTCTCTTTCTCTCTCTCTCTCTTTCAGCTCTCTGTCAATATTTATATATATATTTATATACATACATATGTATGCCCAAATTACACATTTGCTCTCTGATGTGTGAGGGTGGCCTAATGTACTTTCTACCTCTGTCCACAATTATCTCTGCTGAGTGTCATCCCTGCCTCATTCCGGCTAACTCCTCTCACCCTGCCCTCCTGAGTGGACTACAACCAACACTACGGGAGGCCCATGTCAGGACCGACTCTCCATCATAGAGGCCCTTCCTGGACGCCCATGCTAGGCCCGACTCCCCTTCCTTGAGGCTTTGTGATTGACCCCCCCTTACAATGGCACTGTCAAATGGACCCTTATTGTTACCCCAATGACCCATCTCACTCCTGCTACATTGTCCAGCCATAATTGCTGATAACCACCTATGGACTGACTACCATGTAATGTAAAGTGGGATAATACTCTATTATGAGTGTTCAGTGTTCTGAGTAAGTGTTCAGTGTTCATAAGCCTTGTCATTTGGTGGAAAAACTGTTTTTAAAAAAAGTGGTCTAAGCCTTAAGACTACGAGATGGTTTGCCAGATGGTAGCAGCTAAAACAGTCTGTGACTATTATGACTGGTGTCCTTACTGATTCTTTGGCCTTCCAACTAAAATCAAGGAACTTGAACCCTTTCCACTGTAGAACCATTGATGGTATTGGGGTTATATTGCAATAAAGCAAGATCAGAATGCATGATTTGAGTGCTGTATGGTGTTGCCACCTGCGATGCAAAAAGATTTTGCATGCTTCAAATGCCCTCTTCATCTCCTACCCCTGTAACTCTTTGTAAACTTCAAGTCTTAGATTCTCTCTTTTTGCTTTCTTACTGACTGTTTAGCACTGCAATACAATAATTCATCACACAAATTGAACTTAAGGATTTGAACAGTAACAACACAACATACTAATAAGTGACATGAGATGACCACCTCTTGGTGTTTTGTTGGCTCTTCTTGGCTTTATTTTCTTGGAGGCATTTAAAGCTTTTGAACATTCCATAATCAAAGAAAGAGCAGCACAAGGAATGTGATGTGTGGACATGACCTTCAGTAATACTGTAATAAAGTATAAGCCTAACGACGCAAGAAACTATATGGTTGTCAAACGTAAAAAGGCCTTAATATTTCAAAACTGGATGGAACGGTGGCCTTATGGGTATAAAGGATTTGACATCTTTTTTGTTTCAATTGCACTCTGTCATTAAAAAAATCATGACTATTGTGAAGAACAGGATGTTTCCACTACTAACCTTACCTTTTAGAATGGTTCATTACAGAATCAGTTCATTTTTACCTCATTTTGACATTTTGACCTCTAAATGCAATGCACAAGTGGCCTTTAAACTCAGACAGGCCTTGTTAAGCTAATATGATTTCAGCCCTTGTGCTCCTTGGATCATTTGGTTCAGTTCTACTCATCCAAGACATTTCCAAAACAACTGAGTTAACAGAAAATAGATTTAACAAGAAAAACAGGTTAACTTGCTTTAATGACACCATGAATCATGTCAGCAACAGCAACAGCAAAGCACGTGCCAACACTTGACAGAAACTAAACAGAGAGACCTAAAAACTCATTCAGGACTCGTCAGGATCTCAACCAGTTTCTTCTTGTAACTTGCCTAAATGAGAATTCTGAGAAAGCTGTCTACCTGACCTTTGCATGATGCATCTTTCCATCTTTGTCTTGTGCTTTCTTCTTTATCTCACCATGTAGAAACACTGCACCTCTCCACAGCTCGTTCATTGTTGCCCTCTGCTGGACTAACACAATAGTGCAGGAGAAACATCAAACTGCCCTTTTTACATTCTCTTTTGAGTTACCTAGGTTTTGTTAATTCTAGTTGTAAGTCATTGAGAAATTACAGATATCTCTGAAGCAAACGAGATTGAGTGAAATTGAATATCTGGATTGTTCTTTAGTTTACTCTATAATGCCGCATTAGATAGTGTGCTGCTGAAACTACAGCATGGCTATGGTTTCCGATCCATTGATTTGATCCCATTGAGCTTGTTGTCTCCGGTGGCATTTTTTTGAGATCCAATCAGTGAACAGAGGAAAGCGTTGTGAATGCAGAGCTAGAATGCAATCAGCCAAGGCAGACTGTCAGTCAAGGGCTTTTAAAAACTTGAACACCTTCAGGATGCAATCGTTTCTCAATACCAAATGGCCAGACCCCCAACCAAATGGGCAAAAACAAAGTGTAGAAAGAGGGGCTGGTTTTATTACCAGGCTATTGAAGGTTGGCAAGTAGGCCTAATTCTTTAACTTTAGAAACACACAAGTATAGTATACAGGGTTGTTGGGTCAGGTTCACTAACAAGATATTTAGCCTAAATGAACAACAGTTGCTATGGTCCATTCTTTCAAAGAGCTTAGTGACAGTTGAACAAAAACAGCTAAATCATCTTGTGCCTTACAATTGTCAGGATGCAGACTTTCTAGGGAGAGTCCAAATTCTTGACTGTAAATAAATCCTCAAGCAACACCAAAGAACTTTTGTATGTAAAATAATGTTTCCAAAATCATTTTAATAGTGCATCAATTCTGAACATTGCGAAATGAATTTCTGCCCAACACATATCGGCCCTGCAGCGCCTAGAATAAGTGCTAAGCTGTGCTAAGAATTTTTGTGAGCAGATACAAGGACAACACGCATAGACAGATAGGCAACATGACATATGGCTCTGTGAACAGCAGGCTTCATAACACTTTAATGGGAGAGTGAAGAGGAGAATTAATATAAACTTAATGAGAAATCTTTTTGCGAGTGATAAACTGGACTATGTTCAGCCGTGTCTCTGTAGAAGCTATTTATTTGCACATATTGATCTCTGATGGAAGGGACCGTGAATTCAGGTTGTATGTTGTCTTGCTTGGTTCTGCGGATAGACACACAGAGAGATAATTATTATGGATGTTAAAACGTTTCTTTTACCATGATTAAGTTTTTGGTATCAAATATTCTTATGTGGTGATTTGCTGCTGTGGTAGAAAACATTCGAAAAGGGTTAAACCATGTACACGTAAACACTAAAGTAGATTTACCCTCAAAACAGTCTGGAATCGTCAAAGTGCCATCAATGCACTGGGTTGCCACTGGATACCCACACTTTTTCTCCTTGTTCATACAGTACACTGCCACATACTCATTGTGAAGCACTCTGTTGGGCTTGAAGTCATCAATCCATATCTTTTTGGCATTGTAGAAGATGCGCCCTCTTTTGATGCCAATGGTGCATGGAGCTACAGACAAATTGAAAGAACACCAATCAACAATGGAGCAGCTTTCATCTCTTTACTCTGTATCAGTTGTTTTTCCCCCACTGACCTGCAAATGCCTGTTTACCATTAGTGTCATGCCTGTTTACCATTAGTGTCTATCGACAGTTAAACTCTAATATCTTTCACTCCAAGTACACTGTTAGCATTCGTTTTCTAAGTAGGAACAAAAATATAACGTAACATGTTGAGGAATACGTACACTATTGCCAAATAACAGTGTGAGCAGCTCTCTCACCTCGACATGCTGGCTTGAGCGACCATTGGCCTGTTTTCTCACACTCGATCTCTGAAGCCCCATCCATGACGTAGTTCTGATCACAGCCGTACTTGACCCTTTCCTTGTAGCCGTGCTCCCTCATCACTGCAAATGTGATGAAGCCGTGTGGTATTCCAGCTGGGACGGGGCAAACCACAGCTGCAAAGGGAGGGAGGAAAGGAAGAGCCACAATCCATCACTGAGTTACATTTAGACTGAAGTAAGACAAGAAATGCCTTTTAGAAATATTCTTTTCATGCCTTTCAGTAATACTTTAAATATGCAGTCGATAGTGATGGATGACTGTGTTTATGGCTTTTGTTATCAATCTCCAAGTAGTATTTTGGTTTTGAGCGCCGGAGGGACAAGAACCACAGAGGCAGGGTACTGTTTAAAAAAAAAAAATTTACTTTTTTTTTTGTTCCCAGACATTAGAGATCTAACGGACCATGTGTTCACAAACCACATAGAGGTGCACTCCTGACAACCTTCAAAAAACAAATGATGCACTGTACACATTAATGGGTTTGTATACAGCACCTGAAAACATGCAAAACCTTTATCATCATTATGTGAGCACAATCCCCCACTTACTGCGACATTCTGGAATCTCGGTCCAGTTGCCATTGGCTTCACAATGGGCTCTCTCATTGCCAAAGAGTGCGAAAGGAGGAGCACACTCGTATCGCCCACTGAACCCAAATGTTACAATGTTCCCATCTGGATTTTTGTCATAAATGATTTTGGCATACTTGGGGATCGGTGCCAAGGCACAGGTTACAGCTATAGTGAGAAAGAGAGACAGGCTTTCAACACAGTGCAGATCTCATTGCACAAAGGAAAATGATTCATGACAAACATTGGTGGACATTCTGTGTTGAAACAGTAGGCTTCAAAATTCTGCACTGTAACGGTTCAAATGTACAGTAGACCTACGTTTTTTTGTCCTTTTAAGGATATAATCTTACGTTCACAAACTGGAGGAGGACGACTCCATTTTCCATCATGCATACAGGTACTGGTAGTTGTTCCATTTAGAATATACCTGCAATATAGAACATAACATAAAAGACAAGTGCAGTGAAATTTAATTTTGTAACTGTTTAGTGAGGGCTTCATAAATTCTAAGATAGATAATTGATAGATTATTTTTGTGATGACCCGTTGCACCCTCTGCTGTGTGTGTAGAGGCTCATGCATATGACTAATGAGACTGTGTACTTGATTTGATAATTGGGATTGTCTACAGTGGGTGTTGGCTAAAATCTAGCTTATCTCAGATACTGAGACTCTCAAACTCTCACTCTCAAACAATGGTGCACACATGGCAACATTCTTTCTAACATCTGCTCGGGCACTCATTTGCATACACACATTCACCTCATTCATTCGCAAATGCTTACACACAGCGTGCCAGAAATGGAAATCAAATGTCCAAAACCTTAGAATCATTACAAAACCTTAGATACATTACAAAACCTTAGATACATTACAAAACCTTAGTTCAGCAATAACAGCCACACAAAGGTCACATAGATGATAATTCTTGAAAGAAACTGAACAGATAATTAAAAATAAAACGGAGAAGGAAAAATAGACAAACATCTCCAATTGTAATTGCTATTGGAGAGGTTGACAGGTGTTGACAACAGACTGGTGGTTTGTTGTACTTGTGAGTATTGAAAAAAGTGAGTACAGACTGGACAAATGCATGTTAGCTGCTGGAAAGAACTGTAGGCCTATGTATCTGCAACAATTTTTGAAGAATTTCTACAGAACATTCATTATCTAACATAAAATGACGGACTCATTTTTGTACACATCACTGTAAACACTCGCACAAATGTAATTGGGAAAATAAACAAAGTTTAAAGAAAACTGTAAAGTAAACAGAAGCAAGGTTTTGAAATCAATGTATTCCATGAAGTCATGGATTTAAAATACATGAAAATGAATGTAGTTTCAGAAATTCCATGACTTGTTAGTATTTTGAAAGTTAGTGCACAATGACTTTTAGCATTTTGAAATGTAGACTGTTTGGCTAATTGTGTTGCTGGGTTAAGAGTTTCGAAAAAGTATTTTAAGTATAGGTTAATGCTTGTTAGCGTTTGAAAAAAAACTGTAATGTCTGAAACAAAAAGTACACAATTTTTTTCCCTTTGTCATAATGTCAAAATGTTTAAACTCAACCAACTAGCGTCCATCCATCTCTGCTATAATACATGTTCTATCATATGTAGCTGCTGTAGTGGAATGCAGAAGCTGAGACCACAATAAGACAAAAGAAAAGAAAGTGGTCATATATAACTTGATTATAATTATTAAAATTCAGCCTAAAATGGGCCTCCTTACCCCTCATCACAGGTGTAATTGATGGTGCTCTTGTACACAATGTCGGTGAACTCAACCGTTCCATGCAGGGGCTTTTCAGGTGGTGGACAGGTTATTGCTGCCAAAAAGAGTTCAACATTTTTAGATGAGTGAGAGTGAAAGAGACAGTCAAATCAGCAAACAATAAATAACTTTTTTCATGAGAAAAAATGTATATGACTGCGGATAAGTATGACCACAAATAGTTTGGACTATTTTCTACATCTCACTCTGGACAGCCTTCAAGATGGCTGTCCTCACTGCATGAGTGTCTGCGTGTTGCTTTCTGTGGGTGCTCTCAAAACACTTTAGAATATATAACATGTAAGGAAATTCTTGAGAGTTTAATCTTGGTTTCAGGTAAAAGTCAAACCTAAAGTTATCATCTAGATTTTTCTGTAAGTACAAACAACAGTGTACTGCTGCAGACTCACGAACACATTTGAGAGTGACTCTTCCCCATTCTCCATCCTTGGTGCAGAGGATGATTCGGGAGCCGCCAGAGCGGGTGTAGCCCCGTGCACAGGCGATAACAACCTCCTCCCCGGGCTCATACACCCTCTGGATGGCCTCCACCTCCAGGCTATCAGAAACTCTTGGACGCCCACACACTACACACACACACACACACAAACACATGCATTAAAAAAAGCATTTCCAACATCTTAATTCATGTGTGACCCAAAGCAAAAAAAGTGGCCATGTAAGCTTTGTAGTGAAAAGAAAACAGAAACAGGCCTATATCTACTTAAATAGAAACCTACTCTACATTCACTGAGCTTTCATAGACGGGAAATCGTAAACAAGCCAAGCACACAAACATTGACCCAATGATGAAAGAATGAAACAAATTCCATTGGCTAGAATCTTACCTTTTCCAGAAGAAACAGCAGTGTAAAGGGACACTCCAATGAGGAGTAGCAAAATAACTCCAAGATTCATTTTTGGTGAGACAGATGAAGTGAGAGACAGACAGAATGAGTTTGGAGGTTGAGGGTATCCTAAGCGCTAAGAGTTACTTAACTCTGCTCGTATCTGTAGTTTGCACAGAGCCTAGATAAGGCTGGATGACACGGCATGACCAAGTCATTCCCGCTGCTCACTGACTTTTCATCAATAGTCCCCTTTTTAAAAAGCCAACTGACCACAAAGAGACATTTGATGAGCTTAGCTTGAAATGATCAAGCTATAGGCCACTGTTCACTGTTACTTCAAGACAACAGGTTGACAGTGGTAAAAATTAGGTTAGAAACAATTTGTTCACAACTAGTCACAGCCCTCTGTTGGTATAATAGTTGGCATTGAATTAACATGTAACTTTGATGTTAATCCTCAGTTGTAAGTCGCTCTAGATAAAAGTGTCAGCTAAATTAATGTAAATGTAAAAGCTTTTCTCAGCTGAAATTTTCTTTTACTGTAGGATTTATTGCATGTACGGGGAAAGTGCTTCAATGAAATCAATGTAATAATGAAGAAACTGGATTAAGGCCAGTTGATTGCAGGCTGCGTGTCCACAGTATCCTGAGGTTCCCAGTGTTCCACAGAGTAAAGGTCAGTGCAAAGGCAAATTGACTCAGGGTTGAAGAGTAACTTGTAGTTTTGTCTTGCTCCCATTTGTCAACTCTGCCTTCTCTCTCTCTCTCTCTTTGGAGATATGTCTTTATTGAAACAGTGTAAGTGGTATGTTGAGTAGGAAGCCTGAGGCGTGTTCAAATTCAGCAAGCAAAAGAAGTTTAAGGCCTTGTTTCTTCATTTTGTTTACTAATTAATGTGAACTAAAGACAATTTTTACACAACAATGTTTAAATGTAAAAGCACAAAAGAATTTTTATAACTGTCAGCTTTGCTCAACTACTACTAATCTCTAGCCTAGAAGGTCCAGACCCACATCTACATATAGATTACTACTCTCTCTATACACCCTGACCACATTTAAATTATTGACCATTTCTTGCAAGTCTTTTTATAGCGCTGCTTTTTGTGACATATAATTTTTGAATAAAACGTAACCTTTTTAAATTAAATTAACTGTTTTCAATATTTGCATGTATAGTCAGTATTTACACATAGTCAGTCGAAACAAATCAACATAAAACAAAAGGGTTATTCCACTGCAAAAAGACACAATGTAATGTAATGTATGTATAATATATTGTATAATGTTTAACATGTTTTAATACATTATCCACCTGTGTTGTCACAAAACAACTAGCTTTAGATTTTCATCATCTTCCCCGGAGGATATTGTGAGAAGTGAAAAGACATCCCTGCTCTCTGTACTCTACTTATACTGAATGTTGGTAAGTTTGAAGTGAAGGTCTGCAGCAGTGCCTCTCCTGTCCTGTAGGTGGCTCTAAACTCCTTATGCACTTTACTCATGAACAGACAGTGTATTCCAAAATATCAGATTTATTGTTGTGTTACGGAATTTAACAATGTGAAAGCAAATGAAATAAACCACAGCATTTCTCAATAACTCTGGATTCTAAACAAACAACAAAAACTAGAGAAGAAATGTGAGCACTTCTGTGGCATTTCGGCACACTGGCTTCGGCGACCACTGGCCTGTTTTCTCACACTCAATCTCTGGAGCTCCCTCCATGACGTAGTTCTGATCACAGCCGTACCTCACCCTCTCCTTGTAGCCGCACTCCCTCATCATCGCTGCTGTGATGAAGCCGTGTGGTATTCCAGTAGGGACAGGGCAAACCACAACTGCAAAGGGAACAAGAGAGAAAGAGAAAGTAATTTGAAAAAAAAAACCACATGTATGGCATCCACCATGAATAACATACCAGTACCAATATTATGTCATGCTGTACATACAGTATCTTAAGTAACAGAGACTTATAGACCATGTGGAAGAGACCAAACCCTCTCTTTTGCAGTCTTTTCATGCTTTGAAAGATCATATTGTTCTGGTGTACAGTTCTGCTATACCACTGACATCAGGGCTTTTAAAAATACAATTAGCCAGTTCATGAAAAATTAAAATCATGCCAAACATGGCAATTTGAACTATTTTTCGCTTACTTAGACACTCTGGAGGTTCTGTCCAGCTGCCATCGGCTGCACAATAAGCTCTCTCATTGCCAAAGAGTGCATATGGAGGGGCGCACTCATACTGCCCTGCGAATCCAAAGCTGAAAATGTCTTCAACTGGCTTCCTGTAATATGTGAGTTTACCATATTTGGGAATGGGAGGCAGGCCACAGGTAACCGCTGTTGTGAAAAGAAGAAAGTTTCAAGTTCATGACATGGAGGTGAACCCATGAAAATGTGCTGTTTGGGTTAGCTTTTGAAAAATATGAGTCCCCTTATTGTTTTAAAAATGAAACATTTCCCACAAAATTTTGACATGACAGAAAGGCACAATTATGTACTTTGGTAGCTATTTTGCTAGTGAATAACGTATAAGATGCAGATCATTTTACAGATGTGTAAGAACCTCATGATTCTTGTATATTATGAACTGTATTCTTCATTAAAATGAAACTTACATGCACACACTGGAGGAGTGGCACTCCATTTTCCATTGTGCAAACAGGTATTGTTCTGTGTCCCGTTTAAGTAAAACCTACAGAAAGCAAATCTCTTCACTGACCAGTCTTTACAATATCAGATATAAAAAGACAAAGTCAATTTTATGTTTGTTAACTGCATGTGGCATTGTTGAAGGTAAAACGTGCATACAGGCAGGATGGAGGTTGATATCGCAATAAACAGGTACAGATGTGGACTTTCTTACCCTTCGTCACAGGTGTAGTTGATGGTGCTCCTGTACACAATGCTAGTGAACTCAGCTGTTCCATGTGCTAGGTTGTCGGGTGGAGGACAGCTTTTTGCTGCAAAAAAATAAAAATGCCCAAAACATTTTCAAGAGCAAGAATCTATTATGTGTTACTGATCTGTCATTGTCTTAGTGGCATTTAAAAATCATTGTTTTTGGTTAACTATTTTAACTGGGCTACATCTAGGATGCAAACTACCTAAATTCATGCATATTCATTCAAAGACCATCAACTGCTGAGATGGCACTGTGAAAAGCTTACTTAGAATCCAACTATTTTGGCGATATAGATAGACAGCACTTTTTTGTAAATCAAAATCAGCTTCTGCTCTGTATGGGCATGTCATTAAATTGGTAACTGATCTGAAATATCAACAGCTACAAATGTTACTCTCAAGATAAGTGTTGCCACAGTGCTGCATCAGTGCAGCAGAATCATTGAAAACGTTGCTTTCTTTGTGTTACCCGATATTAGAGTAAATCCTCCACTTCACAAGATCAGATTACACCCTCGAAGCTTTAACCTACCACAGGATGAGGGCATATTACCACTAGAAGAATGTACATCCATACTCTACATTCGCAGCATGGTGGTGTTGTGGACTCACGGGCACACTTTAGTGTAACTTTGGTCCACCCTCCACCAGTTGTGCAGATGATGAGGCGAGAGCCACCAACTCTGATGTAGCCCTTTGCACAGGAGAGAACAGCCTTCTCCCCAGGCTCATACACCCGCTGGAGGGCCCCCATCTCCTGCTCTTCTGGCAGAAAGGGACGCCCACATACTAAACATGTATACACACAATACAATATGTTAGGTCCAGTTCACACACAACACACACAAACATACAGGCCTAATCTCTCTCTCGCTCACACACACACACAAACACACACTTAGGCAACTACTTCAAGGTGGCTTAAAGGCCATTCAGTGTACAGTATTTCTCAATATTTATCAAAATGCATGCAACGATATAGCAAATAGTATACCACATACATCATACACAGAACATTTTTCCTCTGAAAAAAAAAGCAAAAAAACATTACCATTATGTGATAACACAGTTGTCCACAATGACAGTTCTAACAGATTCAGCAAAATAACCCGAAGACTCATCTCGAGTGAGCTGCTCACACAGAGAAATAAAAAAGAGATAAGGGACGCTTCAGCCGCATTTGTGGGAACAGCTTTAGCTATTCACAAACATTCCTGTAAACTCTGGAAAAGTAAACAGAGACAACTGATAATTAACCCTCTGAAGACCTCTCTCTTGCGGCTCATTCTGATGCTTTGGTGATTGTGTCATGCAGGAATATTTATGATTAGGGCTATTTTGAAGAGAGGTTCCAACGTCTATTGTATTTCTAATGCAATAGGCCTAGTTGTGGTACTTGGACAATTTTGTTACTGCTGTGTGTGGTCATTTATAAGTCACACAATACACACACACAAATGGCATTTAGATCATCCTATGTATTTCTATAGATTAAATCATGCATCCATTTAACATTTGTTTTCTCACTGGTTGCATTACTGGGTACTGTAAGCCTCTTTGGAATGCTGTGAATGAAATTACTTGTGATATACTTAGTTAAAATAAGAGGCAAACATAGACAATGTATGCAACTGCTGACTGTTGTGTTTTTTTCACCGAAGACCATACTGAAGACTCAAACTCAATAAAACAGCTGATTGGAACGCCATTGTTTCATCTTCGGCATCGTTATGCTGGAACTTTTGGCAGGCTGGAAACAAATTGTCCAAGAGAGCGCCACATGGTGTGCATGGTGTGAATGAACTGGGGATTCATTATAACAATTTAGATTTCTTTTTCAATTAAAAGGTCCTCTCTCTCTTCATGGCCTCTCTGTTCTGAGTGAAAGTAGGTCCGCCTACTGTTCTTCTATGCTTTGCTAAGCTACTATGTCAAGTAAAAAATATTAGAAATATAGGCCAATACAAGTCTGTGCAAAAACTTTTCTGTAGAGCAGAGGCATCATTAAAGGGATTTTGTTGTCATCTTGAAGCATGAATGGGTGTTCATTCAGTGTCAATGTCCTGTCAGTGTCCTGTTTTTCGTTTAAACCTCCCCCAACTCCATCCTCACAATAAATGCACAGTCTACGCTGCAGTGCTCATTTTCCACGCTTTATTTCGCTGGTATTAAATTCCTCTCAGCAATTACAGAGTAGGCATGATACAGACAGAACTAATCTCCCGTTAGTTTAATTTCTAACAGCTTCCATTAAGAAACACTAGATGGTACCAATGAGCTGCAAAATGTTCGTGCACCAGGGCATATCCCTCCCCTTAGGCAGTAAAGCCACTGACGTCACCTCAAGTGCAAGAAGGAAGGAAAGCGTACAGTGAAAGCTGTCATTAAAGTAGTTGTAGCGTCAGTACAGCAAGCCTTCACTGAGTTCAAGTACTAGTGTTACAGTCTAGTCGAGACTTCATCCGCTGATTCAACAATTACGAAAGGAACGAAAGTATACACAGACAGAGCAAAAGCCATCAAACTGGTCATAGAGCAATAGAAATTCTTTATGATATGGCAGATGTCATACCAGCCAACGAGTCCACTCAGTTGGACGTTGCCAATCGATTCGCTCGCAAAGGTGCGCTGAAGCAGAAGAATGTCCACGAAGTGAAGAATCACAAATTTATCGCAAGATTTTTCAAACAACCGACTTTCTGCAGCCACTGCACCGACTTCATCTGGTAAGCGTTTTCTTCTTTTTGCAGAAAGCCTGTTGAATGGACCTCGCGTAGCGTTTATGAAATCTGCATTTGCTGTTAAGTTTTTACCTCCACGAGAAACTCAGCGTAATGTTAACGGCTTTTTGCTAATTTTGATTATTGTATTTGATTGAAATCCCACCTTTGCCATTTGCTCTATGGAATATTTGAAAAACCGACGTGATCACATAACGTTAAATCAAACCTTGCGTGCCCGCTTCTTGGTAGCAAGAGGCAAACACATTGACACCCATTCCTTTGGAAAGAAATTGTATCAAAACTTTTACATTGTGGTTAATGCTGTTATGGCACGTGCGTGTGAGATCGCATTTTCGTCTCGCGTGGTGTTTCATTGGATTTACAGCAAAGCCATAAAAGCTGTGTTTTTTGTTTTCTTTCACTTTTGAAAAGAAAGATGAATCTGCCAGACCCACCCTTATTTGCTCTTTGCCATGGTCAAGCATGGGGGTGTGTTCATTGGAACTGTAGTTTGCAGGCCTACCTGTAGCTGTTTTAAAACGATTTTAAATGTTGCGTAATTTGCCTAGACTGGGAGAACGCCTCATCTTTAGGTCATGGTATCGAAAAAAAAAAATATATATATATATATACAGGAACTGGCTTACATGAACATCTTCAGTAATGATTGAAGTTGGTCACAGGAACGATAAAGCAATCCCGTTTTTTGAGTTGTCACCATGTGTAGGAAGTAAATAAATAGCATAAGAAATCTAATAGCGTAGCAGTAGTTTTGAAAGGGAATGCAGCAATTATTTGCATACATTTTAATTCAGGTCCATCCAGGCAGATGACAAAGTAGCTTTTGTACACTCGGGCAAAGTCATGGAGATTTACCGTAACTACAGTTTTCTGAAATGTCACGGAAAAGTTTTGTAATATTGAACCTAATGTGCACACTTGCAAGCTCTACTGGTTCAAATACTGCTTTATGAGCTGATTCTCAATAAGGTAACTTTCTTCGCTATGCAGTATGAAGTACTTCAGTGAATCATAAATTAATATTTTATGTGTTCGACGCTGTTAAAGCACTTTGTGAAGATTGTAAATGCCAATTTGACTCACTGACACTGCGTATGAGTCTATAGAAGAACACTTTAACGGTTTCATATTATTAGTGTCAGAGAAAAGCCAGTGATAGCTGAAAGCCCATTAAGGGATTTAAGAAGTTCCTTCTTTTTAGTTCTAGATGCAAGCTTAATTCATCTGACCTTTGTTTCTTTCTCTGTCTCTCTCACTGTCTCTCTTTTCCTCTTCCTCTTTCTGTGTCACTCTCCAGGGGATTTGGCAAGCAAGGATTTCAGTGTCAAGGTAAGAGATTGAATTGATTGATGCATGAATCTTACCTCATTATCTGGCCAGTGGTTCCAAGATAGTAATGGTTCAGTTAAACACTGTTGAGATCAGTTGGTCGTGTCTGTGCATGGCCTTCACATTTGAAAAAGGTGTATAAGGAGGATGTTACACTTGTTCATGGAACAGCAAAAAAGAGGGAAAAAACATGTATGTGCACAATAGTACATGTTAAATTATTCAGTGTCTCTACACAAGTGTTTTTGCAGTGAACACTGAAGCCTAGTGAGAGATGGTGGTTTGTATTTGTTTGTATTGGACATAATGAAATGCTTTACAGACGTATTCTGAGAATTGTGCTTCTGCTGAAAAGTTGCTGATGAATTAGCACAGGTAGTTGAGTTTTCTAGTGGCAAAAGAATGTCTGGTTTTCTCACCCTTTGACCTTTACTCATTTAATAAAACATTCACTACATTAGTCAATGTGTGCACTGTCAAGGGAAATGGCAGACACTGCTAAGGCAAGGCAAAGCAAAGGCCTTGTATTCTTGAGAACCTTAAACTGGAGCATTTGATATTCTCTACACTGTGAAGACCTAAGGTGGCGGATTGCATCCTTTACCGCTGTGAAAGTGTGAACGGCCTTGATGAGAAGAGCCAGGCGATGGTTCACAGCTTTGCCAGAACTGAAGCCCAGTGTGCAGAAAATAAATCTTTAACACCTCCTGCTATGTCTCTCCTGAAGAGGAGAGGCGTCCGCGAACACCTTGCACTGTGATATGGCAGGCTTTGACACCTAGGACACAGGGAAAATGAACACGTTTATTTCAACAGGGCATTAGTGGCTTAGATCCAGGATGGCTGTGAGGGTTGCAGTGTAGGCCACTGTAGTGCCACTGTAGTGCCACTCGGGTAGCCTGTCTTATACCAGCAGTTTAGTTTTAATGATGGCAATGTTTGTTCCATAAAAAGATGCTCACCCAGCATGATTGCCAGGGGATAGCTGTTGACCAGCTTGGACTGAGGCTTATCGACCTGTAAGTTTGTGTATCTTCACTTGGTTTTGTGTTGAGGTGGCAATAGCTGTATTTCTCTGGGCTCCTGAAATTCTTGTTTGCCAGCCTAGTGCCAAATTGAACTGAATGGGAGGTGTTCTTCTCAGGGAAGATTGGGTGGATTGACAGCAAATCAAATCAAATCCCACACGCTTGTCCTGTGAGCAATGAGTCACCCATTGAGTGGCTGCAGTGCCATGTGCAAGCCAACTACCACTCTTCCATAGGATGCTGCTGGTCTGTACGCTCAGTCTAAGAGCTGCAGCAGCAAATTACAAAACAAACTGAAACACTTAATTTGTCTGCCATCATTTATCATACATGGTAATACGTTGTTTTGTCTCATTACATACAGTGTATATGGTTGAAATGTCAATAAAACTAACTTGACTTTTGGAAAAATTGGAATTGGAAATGTTTTCATTTTAAAATTTGAATAGACACTTGTAGTGACATTGTGCAGAATTACAGGTCGCCGTACTCATTCCATTCACAAAAAGCCGCCAGCCCCGCTGACAGTCAGGACCAAGGAGAGGAAAAGAATATTTGCTATAATTATGTGTGGCCACAGCGTGAGCTGATGTTCCTCCATCTTTATCTGAAAATGGTTGCTGTGTGAGGCCAGGCCTGTTTGGCTCTACTCTGCTCCTCTGCCTCTCCTGCTTCTGTGGGAGTGTTCCTCTTCTGTGCTTGGAGAGCCACTGGTGGTGTAGCTGTCCCCTCGGAGTTCATTATTGCATTCAACCACTGCTTGGCTCAGCACATTGGTTTAAAATGAAGAAACATCCCTGTGTACAGCCTAGTCTACATCATGATGGAGACCAGTAGGGATATATTCAGAAAGAATGCACTCACTCAATGCATGCACTCACACTTCAGCAAGTCCCCCTGAGAGGAATTGAACTTGAGTAAGGTTTGTCTCTGTTTAAACAAGTGGTCATATTTCACAGATAAGAGTACTGTAGAGAGATGCTGTTTACCCTCCTTTAAATATTTTATGGTGACAAAGCACTGAAGGTGCTTGAGGTGAGGCAATGACTGGAGGCCCCGTTCAGGACATTCCCTGGCTAGCCCTGAGTGGACTTTGGAATAGAGCTTCGGCTGGCCTTCCTGTAAGGTGGATGTGGGCTCAGATGAGGAGAGTAGGTGTTCTTCTGGTGCGCAGCCTTGTGCAAAAAGAGGTGAGAAATGGAGAGAAACTGAGAGAAAAGGAATGAATGTTACACAACGGAAAGCGGTGCGAGATGCATAAACATCTCTTTGATATTTGCTGGTGCCCTTTCCCCAGTTCCCAAATGGGAACAGATGGTTTTCTTCCCTTTATCATCTCTGTCACCAGCCATATTTCCTTTGCGCTTGCCTTTCTGTTTTAATCAGCACTGCGCACAGACACATAGTTCACTGACCTTCACTGGGAGAGTGCTGAGAGCCCTCTGAAAGCATCAGGCCTCTGGCAGAGCAAGTCTGATGTAGGTGCAAAAATCAAGACATAATTTCACACTGTTTGGTTAAAAAATGCCTTAGTGCAGGTTAAGGTGTTTGTGGTATATTGCATAAGGCCAGTAACCTGGCCCAAATTCATAGACTTGTGATACTTTTGTAGTCACATGTTTGTTTTTCATGTGTGCAGATGTTAGACCCACTTTATTATTAGTTAAAAGGTAGGCCTATACTTAATGCATATCTATTAGGCCTAGATTATAACCTACTGCGCAATTTATGTTGAGTATGTACTATGTGATGTTCTGACTGTCCGAATAGATTTCAAGGAGTATTTGTTGTCTACCACTTCAGGCTTCTCACACTCTCTGCCAGTGTCTCTCACTCTCGTCCTTTCTCTGCTAACTCAGACTCTGTGTCTGTTGAATAAATAATGCCTGCGATCTGCTCCCTAATTAAGATGGAGGTGCGACGAGGGGCCGTATCAGCTGTGCCATCGAGAGCCAAAGGGCCTACTTAAAAATACCTGCCTCTCACATTCATTATTTAGCAGGTGCCTTCAAATCGTTTGCGCCGGTGGATACAACAGCCAAGCAAATTGAAGGACAGTGCTCTGGCTTTCGGGGAAGTCTAGTGTTTAATTGCCTTCAGCTATTTGGATGCCAGGCGAAATTAATTTGGGCAACTGGCTTTTGAAAAAAAGTATTGCAGGTCCAGTTTGGTGGCATGTCAGGCCATGTCCGTGAGTAAATTTATTTCACTTTAAAAATTGCACTCCAAGCAGTCGTTTCATCTATCTTAATTGTTACCATGCAGACACTCAAAGATGTGCTGATGGTCTTAATATATGCAAATAAACGTCCATAAAAATTTGCTTCAAGACAAAGTTGGCCAGCAGCACTAGCAGTGCTCCCCAAGGCCTTAAGTATGAGGGGTCAGGGGCCTGTGGGGAGACCCATGACCGTGTGCGTGTGCACTGCACATGTGAATGTGGTTACTTACTGTTCAGCGCACAGAAGTGTCAAGTCTCTTGGCACTCCGTCCCTGCCAAGTCAGTGGAGCTCAAAGGCCATGATGGTGGTAGCAGTTCACCTGTTGTGCTTACCTCAGCCAGATGCTATCAGTCAGCCTGCTACATGGTCTCCATTGTTTGTGCTCCCACAGTCAGCCATGCCACTCTAAGAGTCTAATTTCACTAGCTGACAACATGAGAAATAAGATTTTTTTCCCCTCCCTAAGTGCCCCTAAGTCTGGTACCAAAATGTTATCTGTGTGCATTAGCACAGTGTAGTCATTAATCACCAAAACTGCTGTCCAACCACCATGACCGTCTCATGAACTACATTGATACAAGCAACTGGGAAACTGTTCAGCATCAGTCACAGGGTTCAGTGCCAGATACAATGTTTAGAAACTCTTAATCTAAATAGATCCTCTGCTTATGGCAAAAAAATTATAAATACAGTTTAGCTGGTTAGTTTAAATGAAGCTATTGCTAGGCATGCAGTTTTGTAATGGAGAGAAAAAAACAAAGAGAGAGAAAGATGGGCAGAGAAGAGTAGAAAATAAGTCCAAGCCAAATGGGACAGAAAGGAAGGTTCCTTTGACAAGTCGTACATCTCCTCAAAGGGCTGATACCGCTCTCCCTGGTCTATATCTTGCAGAAATAATGGATTTTTCTTGTCCTTGAGACAGGCATAAGAAGTTTCTTTTTTCATTGATGATTGTTAGCCCAACTCATTATCTTAAGGCAGAGCTTATATATAAAGCATGTATATGTAGAGCATGTGTAAATATAGGCCATCGTGTTGTCTATTGGGCAGGATGAGTTGATCATTAATAGTATTGGAACAGTGTAGTGTAAACTCATACAGGCATGAAAATGCATGTGGAATGTCCTATTAGAGTCATAGCTAATATCTTTGGTTCCTTTTTGTTTAGTTGGGACTGGAGTAAGAAAGCATAGATTTATAAATCAATCTGGAGTGAGAATAGTTCAATCGTTTTGTGATTGTGTTTCATAGTGTCTGTGGAGACAACAATAAACGGTGCCAGACAGCCTCCAAATTGTACTTGCCCTGAAAAAACTGTTTTCAACAGTTAAGTGTCAACAGGAAATGTTTCATCTTCCTCTCATCCTTCCCTCCCAGCACCCTCCTACATGCATGTGCTCTCTCCCCCCCCCCCCCCTTCTCTCTCTCTCTCTCTCTCCCCCTCTGTTGTCTTGAAAGCCACTCACAGACCACAGTGGCAGCAATATTACTGGCTTCAAGTCAGTGCTAAGGCTCCTAATGCAGCCACTACACACAGTGAGGGGCGGGTGGAGTTAGAGCAAATGTATGATAGAGAGAGCAAAAAGAGAGCAAGAGACGGCCCTTACCACTTCACTTCTCTCACACAAAACCCTTTCATTTGACTAAATTGCAGGCTTGTGCTTCAGCAATCACTTGTTATGTCATAACTGCTCCTTACTTGTATGTCCATTCAGCGCTCCGCTCTCCACTCTCAATCATCAGGTGCAATCTCCCCTTCTGTCCTATGCCCTCTGATTCCAAATCTCCACTCTGTTTGTGTGTTTGTTGTCTAATATTAGAAATGGTGATCTCTAGACAGGCTGATGGTGACGGTGACAGCACAGCGCACTGACCAGTTCTGTGGCTGTTTTAAAAAAGGCGTGGCTTGGAGCAGAGAGTTAGGAAGTGACGATGTGGACTCACTCTGCTGTTGAAGCTCCAGTATATATAAGCTTTGGCCCTCCTCCAGAACTGTGCTCAGTGCAAGCATTTAAACCCTTCTTTAGGAATACACATACACACACACACACACACACACACACACACAGACACACACACAGACACACACAGACACACACACACACACACACACACACACACACACACGTACATACACACACACACAGAGACACATAGGCTTGATGCAGCCTATGTGTCCTCTTTGGCACTCTTTTCCCTGTGGAAATGGAAATGGAGTAGTTAGGCCAGGAGTGCTTTATCTGCGCTTTGGTTTCACACCACAAAAACTACACATGTAGATCCTCTTGGGTCATCGCCTATGTCCCTTGGTCACAAGTTGTTTTTTCCCCAATGCAAATATATGCACAATTGCTTGAACAACAATAACCTGTCCGCCCCCATGGTTGTAGCATCAGAGTTGCCCCCAACGCTCCCTTCTAGCTCTGGTCTCCCGTTGCAGTTGAGCGAACTCACCGCATTCATTCTCCAACCACGGGGTGTGTGTGTGTGTGTTTGTGTGTCTGTGTGCCTCCGGCCCCTTTTGTGCGCCTGTCAGTTGGGAGTACCTCAGCGCCTGAGTGCTTTGTCATGCTTGTCCCCTGTGAATGAGATGTAGTGAAGTCAGGCCTACTTGTGCAGGCTTGGTGGAGCACGTTGCTGAGTGTTTTGGGTTGAGCTCTACTTGGACTCTCTAATCTGTTTGTATGCTAAAACCCTATTACTGTCCAGTGGTCCCTTTACTAAGTACATGTGAGACAGACAAGAGGAAATGCTCTGCCGCTGGTCAAATATACTTTTAAAGAGTGCACTTTGTTTGTTCTCCTCTCTGGAGTATGGACATAATCTGTATTGTATTAAAAGGTAAATCTGACATTAATCCAAACAAAACAATGTTTATACCACTTTCAGAGGCTCACGGTCGTGGTCATCCTGGAAAGTTCAGGGTTTTTTCCCCCATTCTAAAAATGTGGATTACAGGGGACAGCCAGTGACCTCCCTTGTGGTGGGATTAGTAATCCCTTTGAGGTCAGGCTTGCTCTCTCACAGGCACTCGCTGGGGATGATGGGATTGAGATTGAGATTATATCAGTGCCTCTCTCTCTCTCTGTTTCTCTCTTTCTCTTTCTTTCTCTCTCTCTTTTCCTCTGAGTCTCTTTATCTCTACCTCTCCTGCCAATGTCCCTCTACCTATTCTCTTTCTCTTTCTCTGCCCACCTCTTCTTCACTCTCTCCCTGTCCCTGTCTCTCTCTCCTGTTGTCCCTTTGTCTTCCCCTCTGTCCTGCTCCTCCTGCCCATTTTGGCCTGTGTGAGGTCAAAGCAGAGGTGCAGTGGAGGCAGATTAGAGGTATGATTTGAATTGGCCGGCCTGTGGAGCGAGCCTGTGATAACACTGCTTGGCTCACACTAGCAAATCCCTCAGGGCCCCGGAACACAGTAGCACTCTCTCTCTCTCTCTCTCTCTCTCTCTCTCTCTCTCTCTCTCTCTCAGCTCCTGCTCTCTCCCTCTTCTTTCTCCAGTGAATTCTCATCCTTCGCTCCTCTGCCCCCTCCCTCCCTCCCTCTCTCCCTTCCTTGCCCACAGTCCCTTTGGACACCAGCCCTTCTCCCTCTGCTGCTGTTACTGCTGCAGCTCCTCTTCCCAGATGACCCCCCCTCCCCTACATACACACACACACCACCCCGCATGTGGTCTGTTCCGCCAGACAGATGTGGTGGTTGCTGGGGAGTCCAGGGCAGTGGTGACTAGTGCACCAGGCCTATAACACTACTCTGCAGCCATTATGGAGATTAGCCTGAGTGAAGTGCCAGGTGTTCTAATGAAGGCTGAGAGAGGGTGGATGAAAATGGGTAGAGTGGGGTAAGAGAGGGAGGGAGGAAGCCAGGGATGACAAACAAGAGAATGATGGATGCAAAAGTGAAAGTGCAGTGTCAACATCAAGTAATGGTGTGTGTGGGGGGGGGGGTTGCTTCTGGGTAATATCCTCCTCAATAAAGTACTGCATCCTGGCCATTAGTGAAAACACACAGATGAAACATGAATTAGTGGAGGGTGAAACCAGGGCAGGAGCTGCCAGAATGCAATGAACCAGTTTCTCCCCTCATAGTCTGGGCCTTTAGGGCTGGTTTGCACCCCCAGCAAGCACAAGCTCAAGCTTTTCAGCTCTTCCTCATGGGTGAATGTGTGTCCATGACCCACACTTGAGCTGACATTTTGTGGACTTTTGTGGTAGCAGAAAATTTTCATCAAGGGGCATTAGGCTACATGCCGTAAATCCCTGTGTCAGAACTAGTGCCCCTAGCATGATAGCCTACACTCTAACTGTATAAGGTTTTTTTGTACAGTATATAGGCCTACAGAAGCTTGAAACAAGCAAGACAGTCTGCTGCATAGGTATGGCTGCAGTGTTTGAAATGGAGTCTTGGGCCAAACCATTGTCATTGAGAGTGGGTGCGTTCACCTGTTGCTTATTAGCTGCCAGGCTCAGATTATGACCCAGTATGTTTAAGAGTGCTATGCACTCGAGGCACTGTGTCAGTTTAAGAGTGCACTATCACTGAAGAACAACGTCTGGCAGCGATCGCACACTCAGACTGACTTCCCTCTCTTCAGCTGTTCCCACAACAGTGCACTTCCTTCGCCAGGCCCCCAGTTTGACATGGAGCAGGACTCCAGGGAATCCCCATAAAGAGCCCTGTCTGTCTGCCTGTCTGTCTGTCTCTATGTCTCAATGCTTGCCTGTCTGTCTGTCTGTCTGTCTGTCTGCCTGACTATATACCGTCCAGGGCCCCTGCAGACACATAACAGCACGAAAGCATGAAGCCATAAAGAAACATGAGTATCTGCTCCAGTTATGCTGGTCATGTAGGCCTCTCCTGCACTGCTAGCATTCAGGCCCACAGTGTAAGTTAGTGTCATTTGCCTGGTGCTGTCGTCAGGTTTTATCAACGGCCTAGATACAAAGCAAGCCAAATCAAGAAAATTAAAGTTGTGCCCAGTAGGCAAGAGACAGTTGAGGAGTAATTGATCTTGAAGGATTAAATGGAGTTTTAGTGGAGGCCAGTAAACTCTTTGGTGAGAAGTTGACTTCCAGGCTGTTTCTACCCTTTGTTCCATTTCAAGCCCCTAGCATAGTTCCTTGTTTGACACCGTGCTTACATGGAGGATATTGCTGTCGTCAGGCCTGATATGAATATGGTTTAAATATACCACTCTCTTCTCTTGCCTTCGGCCTGCCTGCCTGCCTGAAACCCAATATGGCCGAATGCCCTTGCCATTATGGCGAGGACACATAGACAGCACTGGTGAAGGGATGACAGACAGATGGAGTCTGTGTGTGAAATGGAGGGCACAAGAAATGGATGAGAGAGAGGGGAGTGAAAGAACGAATGAACATGCCCTGAAAGAATCAGCATCCTCTCTCATCCACACTCATCATCATCATCGTCATCGCCACTTTGCTGAGCATTTGAGTTCTTGTTCCCATTTAGGGATTTAGCTTTTGATTCTGGATGTTCAGAGATGTTCTTGAACGTTGTGTTTGTCCCGAACCCCCCCCTAAATTCTCTTTCCCCAGTGATCGTGTCTGTGCTTGTTCCTGTGCCACCCGGTTGGCCCTGCTGTTTGAAACTATTAATACCCGGGTGCCCTCAGCACTTCCAACGAGACCTTGCGGAAGAAACTGGACAGCCTCATGAGATTCCTACACACACGCACACACAGATACACACACACACACACACACACACTCTCTCTCTCTCAAGGAAACACTCTTCTCTGACGCAATTGGCCTGTCACTCGTTGTCTGTCGCTCTCTTTTGTTGTCTGGACAGATCTTCTCATCTGGCCCATCTGGATACTGTAGCGGACTCTTGGCGCAAGGAACACGGACGTGATGTCGTCTGGAATGTGTTTGGGATTGCGGAGATGGGAGATGATGGTGGAGATGATGAAGAGGGGCATGTTTCTGGCCCTCAGTAACAATCAGTAACAGTCACTTCCCCGTAAAGTCCAGCCAGTCCAGCAGCCCCCCCCCCCCCAATGGATCTTAAGCAGGCCATTTGTTGAGATGAATCACTCGCCTCTTATGGCTTTGTCTCGGCTTCCACTTTTGTTACAGCAGTGGGTAAACATTGAGCCGCAGCGATGGTGTGCGTCTGTCTGTCTGTCTGTCGCCATCTTGGCTCTGACTCAAATGATGTCAGCAGACTTTCGCAGCCACTGCTCAGACTCTCTGAGAATGAGAGAGAGGGAAACCACTGCACTACAAGTTTTCATGTAAAGCAGATTGTGTATAGTTCTTAACTCCCACAAACCACCAGTAAGGTTCTTGCAGCAGAGCCATCATGCATCCTTTTACTCCAGGCCTTACTACTGGGGCCATTGCTCCTACATCTCCTCAAATCACATCCTCTCCCATATTTGAGACACAATGTGATGATTCATCACAGATAATCATTTTTAATAATGCATACACAACAATGTAGCGGCTTATCCATCTGCACACAAATCTTTTTGGATGTAGAGTACAAGCATGCCTTGGTTAATACTCACCATCTGTGCCTGTCTCACTGATAAGTGCACAATGCACTGTGCAACAGCCAACAGCACACACACACATACACACACACACACACACACACACACACACACACACACAGACACAGACACACACTTCATGCAACCAAACAGTGACAGACAGCCCTCTTCATAAGGCCTACCTCATGGCTTGCCTTTTTACATTGGTGCTTTGTGCCAATCTGTCTCACTGTGGGCGATCTGTACAGCTCAATTTGGGTGAAACAATTCAGAGAGGCTTGCTTTTAGTCTGCTCGCTCAGTATCATTACCACTGTCTTATTATGCTTTGTGATGTGAATGTGCTTTCTCTCTGTAAGCGATAGGCCTGGAGCAGCATTTTTATCACAGGCCACAAGAGGATTACGATTTTCCTCAGTGGGCCGCCATACCTTGTCTATATGCGTGACCACAAGCTGCATAAAACACATTTTCTTGTGTTTCTGAACATCACCACTGCAGTCCTAATGGGTCTGTGTTCTGTGTTCTGATTTCTGATTTCCTCACTGATTAATTTCATCTTCTGTACCTGTCGGTAAGTAGTCCCATGATACCCCTCATAGTGGAATTCATTAGTGACATTCTGTGCGTTATGGAGCTGCCAGTGTTGTGTTGCGGAAACAGAGTAATTATTTTGTTCATTATTAAAACTATGTTCAAGCAGACCGCATAGCTACAATTCCTTTCAAGCTTTTTGAATGGAACCATGAAATGATATGAAGGACCGGATCGGGCCCCCGGGCCGTATGTTTGACACCCCAACCCTAAAGTGTAGTAGAATAACAGTGTTTTTAAAAAACTGGCTTTAAATGTTTTTAAAAGGTGTCTTATGCTTTTGCTGTTGCTACCTTGCCAAGCGAAGTGAGACGTGACTGGTCACACCAGTGTTGGCATAATCTACTGTTTGTGTGTGTAAACCATGCACTCTTCGAGGCAGTCCTTTTTGACATCTCAGTAGTACAGGCTTAGTCACTGAACCATAGCTGTGGCTAAATAGCAGTTAAAATACTAGATTGATTTCACCTATCCTCCCCTTACACACACACACACACACACGATTGCTCAAGTGGAGCAAAAAAGACACCCCGGCAGTATCCGATCTGTATGTAGGGAAGCAAATCTCTATTGATGTGACCTTTTCCAGTCATTTGAAATGAGTGGCGAAGAAGGGAGAAAGCAGGGTGGGCCCATGGATTGTTTCTCCAAGGGGCTTATCTCCTTAATGTGTCAAAATCACTGCCAGGCAAACGGGGGACTCTTCTCTGAAATGTCACTCGTCATCAAGGGATCCATACTCTTGCCGTGTAGCTGTAAGTGCTCCATTTGCCATCAGCTCTCCGAACGGCTCTCTGAGATGGTCTCAACAAGGGTTTTCAGCACCACGTCAGCAATCGACGATTTCATTCCCTCCATGTCCCCTGGCATCCATCACTGCTGATGGCCAGCAAATCCCCTGAGCAGACCGTCTGAGGATTTAGAGAGAAGTGTTCTATTCGGGATGTTCCTGAATGTTCTAGCCTCTGCTAATGGAAGGCTTCCCACTGAGGTACAACCCCCCCCCCCCAGTCCCCCCAAACGTTCCATGAGTGGAACATACTGTTGTAAAACCATGTTCTGAGAGAGAGTCAGCGAGAGAAGCAAGGGAAAGAGGCCCATACCTCCCCTCCCCCACTTCTGGAAATTTCCTGACCGTTGAACTTGCAAATCCTGACATGAGTGGTGAAAAAACCTGCTGGTGGAGTCTAGGATGCTGCAAAAGATGCTGAAGCTTCTACTGGGCCATTTGGGCCTCTAGCATGGACCACTGAGTTGCAGTGACGGTGACAAAAGTCTGGATGTAGCCAGTGGCCTCCAGGAGTGGGTGGCCTCCCGAAATAGGCTTTGAACAGTACTGTCCCGTGCCGCGTTTGTGGTTAAACACACTTATGCAACATTGCACATCTAAAGAGAATAGGACAAAGGCCTCAACCCCAACCCCAACACAGTCATGATTTGACAATCTCAAACATAATTCAGTGCACTGTGCAATAATAATAATAATAATAATAATAATGATGATGATGATGATAATAAAAACGTAATGGCACTAATATTAACTTTTGATTCCTAGTCAGTTCGGTTTTGTACATTATGACAAAAAACTCCTTAAAAGCTTGCATGTTGCTTTAGCACTCATAAAACTTTCCAACATGTGTATCTTTTAATCTGCTGATGTATGCCTGTTTTAAGATCGTGGTGTGATGGGGGAAAAAAGAGCCAATGTAGTTAATGGTATGATGATTCCTCTGATGTGTGTGCCAAGATGGGGAACATTCTCTGGAATCTGGACAACTGAATGCGAGACTATTGGTCTGGTCAGATATGGTTAGCTCAGACTGTGTGTGGTGTGTGTGTGTGTGTGCGTGTGAGAGAGAGAGCCGTTGTGATGGCCAAAAGGACATAAAATAACGATAATGATGGATATTTGTGGTGAGTTTCACATCTGTGAGAAAACTGCGTGTCACAATCAGAACCCTTAGATGGCGATTACAGATCTTTAGATGGAATTCTCCTGGGAGTCCATCACAGGCCGTGTTTCATGTTTAGGATCCATGGGTAAACGTCTGTAAACATGCCAAGGGAATGATTACAAACACATTTGAAATGCGCAAACCCATATATAGCTACTTGCAGTTGACTTTAGTGCATTCCATTCTTGAACCAGATGATGTTTGGGCTAATGCGACCATGGGCAGATGGAACTTGTCTCTCTCCCCCCTCAGCATGTCAGCTGACGGCTCTCTCCAAGCAAGGCCTGTTGTGTTGGCAGAGCCAAACAAGCAAGGCGCTAATCTTAGCGCCCCCCCCCCCAAAGCCTCAGTAATTACCAGCAGTCCACTCCCCAAGCCCCCAGTGGGATGCAGTGTAGTGGTATTGTCTCTACTGCTGCTGCTGTGGCTTCGGCTGCTAATGAACCCTTACAAGCTGCTATCATTTTTATTTTTCCACTTCCACTTGTTGGCATTGCAACACAGTCAGTCTGTCTGTGTGTGTGTGTGTGTGTGTGTGTGTGTGTGAGAGAGAGAGACTGGGACTGATTTCAAAGTCTCTTAAGGTTCTGTTGATGTGTTTTAGGGGAGCTTCTGTTTGTGCTTTGTTGAGCATTTTTGTTTTGCTTTGTTTTGTTTAAATGATACATAACAAAAAAAGTTGAGGTCAGAGGTCACAAGTGACGAGCCCATAGATTAGATTCCTCTAGTTTTGCTATCTGTACGAAAATGAAGATGACAGTGACAGTGAAGATGGCAGTGTGTCTTTTGAGTTCCTGGAAAGTCATGACGCATCCTGCTAAATACACAAGGAGCGCTATCTAAACAAGTGGCCTGGAGTGCACTTTAGTCAGTCTCTGGTGGCGGACAGGATCGACCTCATGAGGGAGTTTCCTGTTACACCTTCAGGATACTGACCTGGATGGCCACCTAGTACAACTGAAGCGTTCCAGCGAAGCTGCTCTCCAGACTCCCAATGCAAGACATGGTGATACACATCACACCAGGATGTGTAGAGTATGTCCTGGATCTATCGATTGCAGGGGGTGTGGCTTGGCAGTTAACCATCACTGCTGTGCTGACAGCTGTGGAATCCCATGATGTCTTTATAGAGATACAAATACACAAAGGGGAAGTGCGTAGAGGAAGAGTTTGTCATTTACTCTTTTAGCAGTTATTACCTCCATCAAGGCATTGGTCTGTCTGTCTGCATATAAAGTACTGCACGGATTTGGATGAAATTTTTCAGACAGTGTGGGTATTAGGACAAGGAACACATGATTACATTTTGGTGGTGATCTGGAAGACCATCTGGAGCTTGTATTTATCAGTGGGCCCATGTTGCCTTGGCAGAGGTCTGCACTCTCCGAGTGCATCTCTAGTTACTTGTCATAAGTAGTCCTCTACTATGAAAACATGGTTTATGTGGTGTTCAGGCTATGACATAGCCAAGGCAATCTGCATTATGTAAGGAAAAGTCCATGCATGAGCAAAGTTATATGCAGATATTGTTGAATGTCATTATTTGCAGAAAGTATAATGCAGTTGTCCTTTTTGTTTAGGCCTATTTCAATGGCCTTTTTCACTGATCTGTCACTTTAAAAAGGTCATGAATGTAAGTTACAATTGCTGGCATTTTTTTTGTTGGAAAAATAAACAATAGTTCAAACCCCCGAGTAAGAATCCCAGTAATGAGAACGTGGCGGTATTGGCAGGACCACAGGGTGCCTTGGCATCGGGAGGAGTTGCCACTCTATACCACAGGGACTGGTGGCCTCGCCAGGCTTTTAAGTGGAGATTTTCTTATGTAATGTATAGAGGAGTGGGTTGGGTGACGAAGGGGTGACACAGGGTGGGGTGAGGTGGCATAGGCCAGCGTGCACACAAGGCAGTATTACTGTAGTATCGCCAAGCCCTGTACATTAGTAGCGTATTGAACAGATGGGACTCAGAGAAAGAGTCTAATGCACCCGGCTCCCAGTTGTAGTCTAATCTCTGCTTAATTGCCTGTCGTTTAGTATCCCTAATGCCATTATCTAATGGAGAATTCTCCCATTTTTAAAAAAGAAAAAAAAAATAATGGAAGAATGAGTTGGGAGGATTGTGGCGATGTTCTGATGGTAAGCTGACCATTGCATTAGTGAGAAAGGGATGATTGTAATGAAATCAAGGAGATGGATCTGGGGAGTGGGGGAGTGTTTTGCCTCTGCACTATAAAGGTCATATTAGTGGAGAAAATCTTCTGTGACAATGGGGAAATATGCTGCGTGTTTCAGATAATGTCTTAATGGAGTTGTGGGTCGTGACTGGTCATTTGATATTCTGTGCGTTCTTTGGCATGCTGCATGCACTTGATGCCGAAGTTTTTCGCTGCACTCCCACTTCCAGGATGCTGCCCGCTGGCGCTACATGCCGCCTTGGTGGGTTTGGCATGAACCCCAGACACCCAAATTGAGGAGTACATTTGTATGAGCGAGCGAGTGAAAGAGAGAGATTTGCTGGGGCTTTGAGAATATAGATCTTTCATGGGGAAGAATGGAGAAAAAAAAGTGGTGCTGCAAAGCATGACAGATTAATGCAGGTGGGGACAGACAGTTTGGTCCCTGAGGAAGGAGAACATCAATGCAGCTCTAATGCATCTTTTGACGGAACAAACCTAATAATCACAATAGAATCCTAGTAGTTTGGGTCAGGGTATGATGTGTGGTTTGTTTATTTATTTTATTTATTTAGCAGAAGCAAACTGCTGCTGTGAAATTTAATTGTGAGGCTAACTAAAAGGAACAGGCAGTTTGACTGTCTTAGTATGTCTGACTGAATGAACATTGATATCATGGTGTATTTGACTACAATAGCTGTACTTATGCAGTGATGGCTATGATTAAAATAAACACTGGCCCGCTGTTCCCAGTGGTCAGCAAATATTTGCATGCTTTAGTAAATTGCTTTGCATGGCTATTGCATCATAAAACAGAGGGGCTGTTGTAAGCTGCCAAGGGAAGACACAACTTTCATGTTTTAATTGTAGACAGCAAGAGTGTGATCTGTAACACAGTCAGCGACCTGTATGTGTTTGTGTGTGTGTGTCTTTGAAGACCTTGACAGGGTTCAGTGGTGTTATGATTGCCTCTGTCACTGGGAGGAAGGCAATGTGGTGTGTGTGTGTGTGTGTGTGTGTGTCTGTCTGTCTGTCTCCATGCCTGTGCTGCTGATTGCTCTCCTCTTCTCCTGTCTCATTGATGTGATCAGGGGACCAGGTGCGGCAAGTGGTTCTGGCCCCCTTATCATCAAGAATGTCTCAGTTGTGTTGCATCTTTAGCCTGATTGCAGTTGTCTCCATGATGTCACCAGGCTCCACACAACGCTTCTATCTCGGTCTGCTTTGCCCTACCTGACTACGACACACAGAGCCCAGACAACTACCTGCTGTTGCTGGAGACTAGCTGAAGAGCTAATTTGACAGTCCAGTCTCTCCATGAGCAATGAGTGGTGGTCAGTAGCGGTGTAGCCTGTAGCAGGACAGAGCACATAGAGTTGGGAGATGGGCAGAGGTGTTTTTTTTTTTTCTTTTTGAAGAGCTTGAAAGATGGCGAGGTAGAGGGAGAGGCAGTCACACACATAGGAGAATGTCTTTCTTTTGTCTAACCACAGGATGAAACACAACACAAACCAAACTAGAATTTAGATTTACTACACGCACACAATCTTACAGACACACACACACACACAGAGCCTTTGTTTCTGCACCATAACTGAAACAACCACAAGGCATTCAGAGGCTTCCATCACAGATGCAGCAACAGAGACAGGAAGTCACCAGATGCAGCCTTACCTAACGCTTTGTGACTAAATCATCTGATTCCTGTCACACACACAATCCTGCTTTCTGTGCCTCTGAGTTTACCATGGCGCCATTTTACCTTTCACTGCAAGAAGTTCCACTAGCGACCTTGTGTGTGTTTGTTTGTTTATTTATTTATTAAAATCATCACCCTGTTGAGTGGCTGTGTTTTAGTCAGACAGGTTGGGTGTTGTGCACTTGGTTTGAGGGAGGCTGAGCCTGACACAGTTAAGGAAAGGGCATAAGTGGGTGGGGCCATGCTGAGCAGCCTGCCTTGCACCTCTGCACGGCCTTCTGCTGCTGGTCTTGCGGTCTAGGAGGGAAGAGGTTCGATAATAGCAAAGAAACGTGCACGCATGGTGTGGTGCACTTACCTTCCTTAGCTCACCTTTAAGAGAGAGAGAGAGAGAGAGAGAGAGAGATGGGTCCTATAGAAAAAAATAAATGAGTGATTAAGAGAACGAGAGAGTGATAGCGAGTGTGACGCAACTATGCAATATTCTCATCAGCGCAGTGCTCCCCAAGAGTGCCACTGCACCCTGGAACTCTGACAGTCGCTTGGAGTCTTTAACATAATCCCTCCACCAGTGTAATCTTCACCCTTGGCAGGCTTAGGCTTTTGCTGAGAGCATTGTTGGAGCTCATATACCATTTAGCACCTTTATGGGGATCAGGTTTGTATAACACTGAGCTTAGACCGCCTGTGGATCAGGCCTAACATTTAATTGACATCGGACTGAAAAGCCAGCCTTTGTTTCTTTTTTTTTGGTGTGTTAATGTAGGGCTGTACATTTTTTTTGTTGTTGTTTAACAGTGATTTGTTATGTGCATTGGGGTGTTTAATACCTGTGGCCTACCTGTGGGTTATAAAATGAGGAATAACCTAAGCTTTCCGTATAATGTCAAGCGAGAGAGGTTTTTGATTGATTTTCTTGATTGTCATCAATTATTTAGATACTGAATGCAAGCTACTCTGCTCTGAAATGTGTAGTGATAAGTCTAGGCCTTCGCCAAGACATGTTTAATCGGCTCACGCCCACGGAGCGCGTATCTCGATCAAACACCTGCAGCCTCATTAATCACAAAGAATGTTTACGACCACATTTAGACCTCTTCTTTGTCCCACTTCCTGAAAAACATCCCCGTGTGATGATGACCATTATCCAGTGATGGCAAGATTAGTGTTTGGAAGGCCGTCTCCTTTTTCATCTGTGACGCCATCAGGAAATGCTTGTCCTATTAATTATTTTCTCTGCAAAGCTTCCTAAAGGCATGAATGGGTCATAGTGCGCTGTCTAGTGAGGCACCAATTAGACCAGTAAGCCATCTTTACACTTATTATACATGCAGGTTTTTTGGTTTGCATTGTCCACAATAGTTGAGGTTTGCCTGTTTATTAGCGTGTTGATATCTGCAGTGGATTCATCTCTTTTCAATGGAGCTTGCGATGGACAGTGTTAATGCATCACTTTACTCTTAACACCATGTAGGGTTTCACGTTTGGCACTGCTGCTTCTGTGTTGCTAGAGCTACAAAAGTGAGTAATTTGGAGAGTTCCATCTGCATCCTCTGCATCCTCAGGGGGGATCTCCTCACATCCTGCAAAGGACTTCCCTGCATCACCCTGATGAATCAACACACCTGCTTCAAATCACATGTCCCACATGACTGTGGTTGTGACGGGCCCATCCGTGTGCATTTCACTAACATTGGGCAGCCGCAAACTTGACAGGCCCCGTACCACTCCTGGGGAAGGGGAGTTTTGTTTCTTAATCAGGAAAATAGTTTTTTCTGTCTTTGGAAGGGACCCTTTGGGGAATACTTGTGTTATTTGTACCTTTTTCTGTGTTAAGGAACTGTGGATGTACTTTGATGTCCAGTTACCAAGTCTAAGTGGGCTGGTCTTGGCGCGGGTGCCCAGCAAGTTCCTCATGGGAGTGAGCTGGTTCGGTCCCTCTGGCCATTTTCCCAGTATCGCCTTGACCTCCTGATGGAGTGGACATAGTATTAAAAAAAGGTTAAAAATAACCCCCCCTCTCTCTCTGTGATGTCAGTGTGGTCAAATGGCACTCTGGGCCAAGTGGGGCTTAGACTGAACTGCATTTGAAGGGTTAAGCTTAATGACTCTCCATTCCTGGCATCTGGCCAGGGACAGACCAGAGAGCTTTTGCACACAGTCCTTGCATGAAGAGCTGGTTGAGAAGCTGAAGAAAATAGTGGGTAAGATTTTTTTTTCTCCCTGGTGTAGTTGGAAATGGCCCCATCCCACTGGTTTTCCTATGAACTAGGATTTTATTCCAGAATTTTCCAGTTTTGTCTCCTCTCTATGTGAACTCTAATGGTTCCAGAAAACAGTGAGATAATTAGAGAATTTATTCCTTGCTGGAAAAAAAACAACTAGCTGAAAAACTTTTATTTGATTGAACCATTTTTAATAGTAGGATAACTCAATGCAGGAGGACCATTTGAACCTCATAATCCATATAATATCATTGACATTTTTGCGTTGTTTGTGCGTGTGTGCGTTTGTGTATGCCCCTTTCCATATCAACTTTATCCTCTTGAGTGCAGCCAGCATGTCATTCTGTAGGTTTTCAAAGCCATTTCTAAAGCGTATTTATCTTGTTCTAATTCCCTGTCCTTACATGTATCAGAGAGAACATCATCTCAAGCCACTCTGAAGGTCCGCCTCACTTTGAAAACTACTTACCAGGAGGCCTGGATCTGATGGATTGATTGGCTGAGCCTGAGCCAGCCTGCATTGACTCCCGGCTGTAATAAAGAGAGAGATGGGTTGGGAGGCTCAGGGCTGTGATGGAGTGCTTTGGAAATCAGTTACAGGTTTCCTATTATCAGGGGTCTGAAATCAAGCATAGCAATCAGATAAATCACTGATTCAGCAAGTCCTTCCACCTGGTTTGAGTTGTCTTTAGGTGATCACTGTCATCTTAGGATCAATGAATTTTCTTGGGATAGGACAGCCAGGGTGTTTCTTGCCGTTGGAGCTCCCAGCTAGCAACTACATGCCTCACACCGTCTGCTACTAAAGTTGTATCTCTTTTTTTTATTATTTTTAAAGTGTACTGTTTTCTGCGTTTGTGGCCTTTAAACATTCATGAAGATGTGATTAAAAGCTATATTTTAATCCAGGGATGCCAACAGGGACCCCTTCTTTTACCCTGCTTCTCTTTTTTCACTGCTTTATCTTTTGGAGTCTCATCTGCTGTTTTTTTAATGCTCTCTCCTGGACAAGCCTTTAGCTAAAGCACTATTCTGTGTTGGGCTTTGTAATTTCATTTCCCATGTCTGTTTTGGCTTAGGTACAGCAAAGATTCATTGCCCTGAAGGTCCTGATTGCAGAGAGAGACAGTACACAAGGTGTAGGCCTACATGCTTACACTTTCTCTCCACTGTATTTGAATGGGTGTTAAGTGTGAATTGCGAATTGGGCCTTGATTTCAGTATGGTAACTGATGCCACAATGAGGTGTGTGTGTGTGTGTGTGTGTGTGTGTGTGTGTGTGTGTGTGTGTGTGTGTGTGTGTGTGTGTGTGTGTGGGGGGGGGGGGGAGAAGCCCACCTCTTGCTCTGCTCCTCTCACTTGTTGGAGCCTGGCTATTTATGCCTCAGTAACCAGGTGTAGTAAGCATTGAATAGTATTCACACACACAGACACACATACACACACATCCACATCCACACACACATCCACCCAAGCATGGCTCCTCCATCCAGGACATATTTCCGATTTGGCCCTGGACTCCTCCCTGAGCCCAGTGTGCGAGTGCTGGCCTTCCTTTATGTAATGTCACTGTCCACCCAGTACAGATGCTGACATTTAGATCCCCCCTCCACCCCAACCCCTACCTCCATCCTCTATTCTCTGGAGTCTCAACAAATCAGATAAGCCAACAGCCGGTGGCTCTGACCTCATGGATAAAACATTTGCGAAACCCGTTGGGATCTTGGAGAAAACGAGCCTGAGATCACCTGGGTCTCTGTTTGGGAAGATGGGAGGACAGGCTACTGCTTCTCTGGAATGGGGATAGATGAGTGTGTCTGAGTGCACTAGATGAGTGTGTTTAAGTACACTAGATGAGTGTATGTGAGTCCACTAGATGAGTGTGTTTGAGTGCACTAGATGAGTGTATGTGAGTACACCAGATGAGTGTGTTTGAGTGCACCGAATGAGTGTGTTTAAGTACACTAGATGAGTGTGTTTGAGTGCACTACATGAGTGTATGTGAGTGCACTAGACAAGTGTGTCTGAGTATAGCAGATGAGTGTGTTTGAGTGGACTAGATCAGTGTCTGTAAGTGCGCTTATTGACAGATGGAAACTGCTGAATATTTTTTTCTCTCTCTGTGTTTTTCAGTAACATAATTTATAGGCTATATAATATTCATTCATTAAAGGAAGCAATTTGGTAAGGAGATATGGCACAATAATGACTAAATCGCTGTTGAGGTGGTTGTGTCCTTACTGTTAACTCATACTGATGTGTGTGTGTGTGTGTGTGTGCACTTCCTGCTCAGTTCTGCCACCATACCAGTTCTTCTGGCATTCTACAGTCCTGCTTTGCTTACAGTTCACTGTGGTATTTTCATTATAGTGTCTGTGGCTATTCTTAGCAATGGCCACACACACACACACACACTTAGCCAATGATGGGCCTCACAACGGAAGTGCACCTGGAGTGCCAAGTCACCTTTATGGCCCTATTGGACTTTAGCCTCGTACAATGCTGTGCTTTCATAGTTTATTGTTCATTGTTGTGTTTGGAGAAGGTTGATAAGTTGGGGATGGAGATGGGTTGTGCTGGTACGCACTGTTTACCCAAGCGCACTCCTCACCCGTTATTGAACACAGCCTTTCAGTGGGCATGATGTCCAACCCCTCGCTCTCTGCTAGCTGCATTCCTGCACCTCCCCCCTCTGTTCAAATATCCTCACACACACTGACAGCGCGTCCGTCTTTTTCCGCTGGACAGACCAATTTCTTGGTTTGGCCCTTTATGAGACTCTTGTTTTTGTCCTGGTAGGTTACCGATACAGTTGAGAAGGATGCCAAAAGATAATGTTTTTTTTTTTTTTACTTCATAGTACATGTAACAGTACATGTGGCCCAGATGGTGAGAGCTGTGTTTGTGTGTGTGTGCACATTGTGTGCCATTGTGTCTGACCCACTGCAGAGGAAGGCTATTTCCAGAACCGTGGCGATGGGTCGCTGGGCCGCTTACGTCTCGACCAACGTCTAGGCAGGCCAGGAGGGGGACTCTCTTCTCTCGCTGGCGGAGTGAGGTGACAGCCAGCATGAAGTCATCTGTCACTTTCACTAGGAGGGCTAATTTTAGACTCTCTCTCTCTTTTGCTCTCTCTCTCCCTCTCTCTCTCTTTTCTCCTCCTGCACCCCTCATACCACTAACTGCCAGCACCATAGCACCCCTCATTCCCATCTCTCTCACTGGCGTCGGTCAGAGCGCGTCTGGTTAGCCCCGCATGTGGTGGTGGTGGTGGTGGGGGTGGAGAGTGTGGTAGCCTGGCACGTATTTTATCAGCTGGATAGCCTCTAAATCCCACAGTGAACCCTGACTGGGTAGAGTCAGGCGCAAGATGGACTATTCAGGTCTCAGGGGCCTTGCAAAAGCCCACAGTAATATTCTCTCTCTCACTCTCTCTTCCTCTGGTGCATTCCCCTCTGCCTCTCTCGCTTGTGTGGGCGCTGCACAAGAGATATTTTAATATCCTCTATATTACCCCTGAAGTGTACATTCCAGATGAACAGGCCATTGTATCAGCTCAGTATCTCTCTCTCTATCTCTCTCTCTCTTTCTCTCTCTTCTCTGTCTCTGTCTTGTGTGTATATTGGCTCCTCTTATAGACCCCCATCCCACTCTGGCCCACTGTTAATGGGGGATTATGGCTATGGTTATGGGTTATTGGTTATGGTTGTGCTCTTGGCAGACCAACATTTAATTGCAAGTCGAGTTGAGGAGATGTGATGCTTCCTCTGTTGTTGTTGTCGTTGTTTGTCCCCTGTGGAGGATATGGGCCAGATGTGTGATTGATGAGAGCGCTCCGAGAAACAAATGACTAGGCTCTGGAGAGTGATGATGAATCCATCAGGGCAGGGGGGTTTGGTGCATGCTGAAATGAGAGAGAGAGAGAGAGAAAGGAGAGAGAGGGTTGAGTGCACATGACTATACATACACACACACACACACACACACACACACACACACACACACACACACACACACACACACATACATGTCTTACTACCATCTGTGAAGTGTTTCATCTGCATCACCTGCTCACACGGCAAGATAATAGCCAATATGTTTCAGTTTAGTCACAGTTCATTGATGATTTGTGGATGCTGACACTGCAAAAGAAAACCAATACCAAAGTAGCACATTTCTAAATAGGATATCCATTTGCAGTGTTGTGTGTTATCAAGTTGCATGCTGATATTGTAAACCGGAGCCTTAATGTTGCAGGTAACCGTAGTTGTATTGAAGAGAGAGAACATTGGCGATCCAGTGACGGTGCACAGTATCTGTTTGACAAAGGTAGATGAGGTCCACCCCAAGGTGTGCTGGAGAATTGCTGACCAAGGCCCTTTTTGCATGTCCAAACAATGGATTTGCATCTGCTTAACCAAGGCTTCAGTCACTGCTTCAACACTCCCTGTAGCCATCAGACATCATCAGCCAGATCAGACAAGTCTTAAACGAGGTAGTGCATTTATGCGCGTGTGTGTGTGTGTGTGTGTGTGTGTGTGTGTGTGTGTGTGTGCATGTGTGTGTGTGTGTGTGTGATAGACAGAGAGAGAGAGAGTGAGAGAGAGCAAGCCTTGCTTTTATTTTCATTTTGTAATTTGTGTCAAAGCCTGTAAATGTTTTACAAGAGTCCTGTGAGTGTGAAATTATGTAATTTTTAATTAAAATTGCAACAAGGCAGTCATGAAATCAAACATTATTGCTGTGATGTCTAAACCCCAAGATAAGATAAAGACTTCAGAGATGCCCTAATTAGGCCAGTTAACAATGTCCTCATGAAGGAGAAACGTAGGCTAAGCTTTGTGTTTCTGCTGATCAGTTGAGATATCAAGGTGGTTGCTTCACTCCCTGTTTCAGGGGCATATCATATGGAAATTTTTGGCTAGCTATCCAGGCCCTTTAAGCACAACTGAGCTATGGCAAAGATTTCCATATAAATCTGTTATTTTGCTCTGGCCTTTAGTGTGATATCAGTTCATGGCTGGAGTCAACTCAACTTAGCCTGCATGTAAACTTCTGTCCTGCAGTCATTTTGCCATCAGTTTTTGAATTCTTGGCTCTGACAAATGCCTGCAAATTTCCTCCTGTTGCTGACTGCATGTCGCTAACCTCGACTCTCTGCAGGATTCTCTGGCAGCATATGGCTCAGGACTTCACTCAGTATTGATAGCAGACCGAGGTCTCACACACACACACATGCGCACACGCACGCACACGCACACACACAGTAGCACTCTGTATACCCTGCGCATCCCTCCCTCCACTCTTGCCAGTGGCCGCTGAGATGAGTTTGAACCTCCTCTAAACCCACGTTCATGTCAACACAATGGTTAGCTCTCGGAGAGACGCTAACATAGCTAACGTGAGACCTGCATTTTAGATCGGATATATAATTTTTTTGGAATTTTTCCCGCAGTTTTTTTTTTTGTTGTTCAGTTAGGTGCCAGTTTGTTGGCTAACCATGCCATAATGCGTCGTCACTTCCTCACTGAAGCCAACAACAGATTTCTGCCTCACTAGCCTCTAGCTCAGCAAACTCCAATATGATGTTCAATATCCTGCAGCTGCAGTGCAGAGGTCGCGGGGCTGGGGGATGGGGGGAGGTGGCCGCTGTTATTACAGGAGATGTGCTCACGCTCACAGGGCTGCAACACTCAATTTTTTCAGGTCATCTTGTGTTGGCAAGAAGCCAGGAAGGAAGAAGAATGCTATGAACCTTTTTTGTAATTAAACTCATTAATCTTCATGCAAACAGTGTAGCCCTAGTGCTTTGGTCAAGGCTAGTTGATCTGCAGGTTAATGATTGAGTGAATGCTGTTCTTTCAAGCGAACTCTCTCCACCACACATGACTCATCCATGTTTGTTAATGGGTGATATTTGAATTTTTACAAGATTGGTGTGGTGCCAAATGTTTGAGTAAGTATATCATACAGTATGTAGGCAAACTAGGCCTATGATGTGGAGACTGCGTGGAACACTGTTTGTGTTTCATATGACCACACCAATCTTGTAGTGATTTCCCTGAAATTCTGTTATAGTTGAGGGTGTGGGTGTGAGTGTCGGTGTGGGTGTTTGGGTGTTGGTGTTGTGGTCTCCCAAGCTGCCTGAGCACCACCTGAGATTTCATTGGTAGTGGTGAAAACATAATGTCATGTTGTTCTTATCTAATCACCTCCACATACAAGCCCATGCTCTTACTCTCCTCTCTGCTCCTCTTCTTCCCTTTGTTCTCCTCTCCTCTCCTCTCCATTCCCCTCCTCTCCCCTCCTTTCCTCTCCCCTCCTTTATTCTCCTCTCCTCTCTTCTCTTCTCTTCTCCTCTCTTCCTCTCCCCTGGTTATCACAGTCTGCAGCCTCCTGTATTTTCCTTGCCAGCTTCCTCGTTTTAGCATCAAACTCCGTCTCACATGGATGTGACCATTTGGAAATGGCTTAAAAGAAAAAAAGAAATAAAAACAAAAAAAGGGAAGGGATTGCTGCTAACGTCTTCCTCAAAAGCCTTTGAAGAAGTCATTTGCGGTAGAGACAGAAACCCTACCCTGAAAAGAATAATAGGACTCCTCATTAATCCTCTGACTCTATTTTTACCCCATAAAATCCCTGCACTGGGCCCTGTGTGATGACTAAGAAGGAGGAGGACAAGACGATGGCTCTGGCGATTACGCAACAGTGTGTAGAATGTTAGTCCTATCGCGTTTAGTTGAGTGCGTGTTTGGGTAGCTTATGCCATGTTAAACATGGAGGCGGTGGGAGTGAGTGTGTAAAAGTGTGTGTGTGTGTGTGTGTGTTTGTTTGTTCATGGCTTATGGTGTAATCCAGACATGATCATGTAATATGCCTTGTTTGGCTTCCCAGTTCCGTGACGATTCTTCTTAAGAAATGTTTCCAGGTTAAAGCACTGTTGAGGAAATCTGAGAAATATCCAGTAGGATAATGGAGCATCTGCAGTGATGATGTGAGAGTTGGGGTATTCCCTCAGACTTCTTTCAAACAAGGAACTTCTGTGAGAAGTAGAAAGTCCCATTGATAAATTGTGTGTGTGTGTGTGTGTGTGTGTGTGTGTGTGTGTGCCTCTGTGTGCATGCATGTGTATGTATGTATGAGGCAGAGAGAGAGTGGCTGTCAGTGACCTGACTAGGCTGATGGCTGGCCTCTGGGGTTAACACACTACTGTGGGGCTGGCTCCAGCAGTCTGGGACTCTCTCTCTCTCACTTTATCATTCTTTCTGTCAGCGCTCTCTCTCTCTCTGTCTAACCCCCTTTTCCTGTCTACACTCTCTCCTTTGCTTTCACTCTCTTAGTCCTGATGTTTGCTCACACTCTTTCTTTTTGTCTTACACAGTATTTCTCCCTTTTCTTTTTGTCTGTTTTTTTTCCATGACCTCTTCCATGATCTTCTTTTCCATTGTCTAAGATGTGTCCAGCGCTTATGATCTCACACATCCACTCTTTTATCTGTGGTCAAGATTTAGCCCCTGGCCTTCATTTACTATAAACAATCAATCAGTCAAATTCAGAAAGGCTCATTTAAAAGGGAAAAAACATTGCTGAGATGGATCAGGCCCAGTTGGCTTTGGCTTTGGGGTTTTTTGGGCTGTCAGCCCAGGACAACCAGGCACCAGCAGGGGCAAAGCAGGGAGACTACATGCAGCTTGGCGCCCAGCCTCATTAAGTAGACCCAACATCCATCCATTATCACCCCTCTCAACACCTCCCATCCATCCCACTCAGCCCCAAACATCTACCGTCCAACATCCACCCCCAAACAGTATACCTTCCCTCTCCACCTCCCCACCCCGACCCTCATCCAGTGCCCAAGTTCACCCTCCAGTGTCCAACCTGATGAAACAGCCCATGCTAGTGGGAGGCACTAGTTGTAATCCCTTTGCAAGTGCTCTGAGCTTAAGCCTATAGCTTTCAACAGTCTTCAACAGGGACGCACATTAACTCATGACCGAAAGCTGACAATGGCATTTATCTACACGACATGTCAACCCGACCCCGCCTATCCCATAATCCACATCAGCAGAAGCCTTTAGAGCACCAGCAAAGCCCCTTAGGGCTGTAATAAATGCTTAGCAGTTCCTCATCGGCCTGTGTTAGTGAAAGAGTAAATATTTACCTGATGTTTTAACATTGAAATATTGCACTACCCCTAGTGTGGGAATTGTGCTGGAGCGCAAACAGACAGTATTAAACTAAGAGTCTGGTGGTTCTCCAGGAAGGCTGGATTCACCGTTGTCCAAAGAGAGAGAGAGGGCATTTTGGCTGGAGACTGTCAGTGCGTGGGGGGCCTGACTGGGTCATGGCTGCACGGTCGTATTAGGGTACGGTGATTGAAAGGGAAAGTCTAAGCTTAATCCACTTGTCTGGAAACAGTGGGCCTTGCCAAGCCGACTGAAAAAAGAAGACTTTTTCTCTCTGTCTCTCTCGAAAAGTAAAGATATCCTAGATGTATTTCATTGCTTCTTACTGTCTTTCTTTATTTCTCTGATACTCTATCTTGCCCCCTCTCTCTCACTCTCTCTCACTCTCTCGCATGCATGCATGTACATACACGCACGGCAACCGGCTTAAATGCAGGGGACACATATAGAAGTAGTGCTCCTGTCTGGTGTGGCACATGGCCAGAGAAGCCCTGATTAGTCTGGTCTGGAGAGGAGACGAGAGATCCTGCATCTGCGGCCGACCCGCAGTAAGCAGCCTCAGACCCAGTCCTGCGTGCTGCTGTTTGTACACACATGGAAATGTAGACCCATCAAACCAGTCCAGCTGCTCTCTTCTCCTTGCTGAAAACATCCTGTTTGTTTTAATGCTTCCATCAATTCAATCTTTATTGCAGGTTATTAAATCCAGCTAGAATCATTATGGCCTATTTATTCTTATGGTAATAATTTATGCGCAATAGAAAGGTAGAAACACGCCTGTATATGAAAATGCATTCAATACATTGTCCCAGTGTTCCTTGTTTTTGGAGACACTATTTTCCTAGTGTAATAATTAACTTTCAGAGCTGGAAATGAAATGAAATCATCGCCTTTTGCAATCCCAGGCTCTCGTGATCGTAATTTGGCCAGAGTTCTAATGGAATTCACAGCCCCCACGGTAAGGGGCTGTGTGCTACTGATTGTCTTGAACTGTTTCAACAAATTAGGCTCATGGTTCAAAGACCCCTATGATTTGAATGCTTAGCAACTGTGTACATTGTGTGACACTGCAAGCTGCCCGAGCTTTTCACTAGTAAATCACTTAAGCTTCTCTTTCTGTAACCAATCTAATTGGTGTTGGTGTCACAGCTATTAAGTCCCTCCTGACAGGTAAAGCACAAATCCTTTAGTTTTTATTTTTCTCCTTTTTCACCTTTTTAGCAATACATGTTTGGCAGGTGTTTGCTGCTCACATTGCTCTCGTTGCACCACAGTGACATGGCTGCTGCTCTCCACACGTCGGTATTGATTGCCCTGTGTAACTGTGCTAAAAAACACACACGCACCGGGACATAATGGTTATGGAATTTCAAATACGCACGTGTCCACCAGCTTTGACGTCAGCGTGTCTGCAAGCCCCCTGCGTGCGTCGCCACACCGTTGTGAAAGCCTGTTTTGAAAAATCCAGAGAAGGCGCATCAAGCTGATGGTTTGAACCGGCGCAGTGTGAAAAAGAAAACAATAAGAATTTGACCAGAGGCAATCTTTCTGCAAAACAAAGACAATATCACCTAATTAGCAACTTGTTAAATGCATCCACTGGGCTGTTACTGTGTGTGTGAAATGAGCCGGCTGTGTGTGTGTGTGTCTGTCTGTGTGTATGTGAGAGAGAGGGAGAGAATGAGTGTCAGGGAGGCTCTGAGGGGATTTTATCAAGCCTGGTTAATCAAAGCTCCCATACTTTTCACACAGTGGCCTGGTAGCCTGCTTCTCTGGTCTGACAGGCTGTTAAAGGAGCGGGGTGTAAATTCAGAATAGAGCATGGCATTCACAGAGTCATGGCTTTCATGGGCTGTCAGTGCACTGGTGTTGTAAAGTATTGGATGTGACTGCTGGAGAAGCCACTGGGACACCACATGTGCATTACTGCACGTCTGGCAAGGTGTCTATTTGTGTCACCTTTTGTCTCTCAGACACATACACACATACATGCGCGCACACACACACACACACACACACACACACACACACACACACACACACACACACACACACACACTCTCTCTCTCCCACACAGACCAGAACACGGAAACCCTTTTGCCACTAATAGTGTGTCCTTGCATTGACCACAACTGTCCTGTGTATTATCAATTGGCCATCTTCTCCAACACTGGGATTGCCCCAGTGGACTTTCCCCCATCCATGGCCAGCCATGATGGCAGGCTACCAGCGGGCCCCGTGACTGGCACCAAACGCTCCGCGTGTGCCTTTCTGACACTCCCAGCTCTGCAGCACACACACACACACACACACACTCACTCACACACTCACTCACTCACTCACTCACTCACTCACTCACTCACTCACTCACTCACTCACTCACACACTCACTCACATCTATAACAGTGATATATATATATATATATGATCACCACCTGCCAGGAGAAACACCGCTGCCACACCGAGCTGACAGCCCAATTAAAACCAAAACGTCACCCACGAGAAAACAGGGGAAAACGTTTAAAAAATAACCACTTGCTTACTTTGAACCCTGACTGTGTACAGAAGTAGTCCAGAGCCTGTGACATGTGGGCTGGTCTCTGTTATACCTATCTCTGTTTAATGGAGCAGATCTTTATTTGTTTGAGCTTTATGGCATCATGGACTCTAGAAGGCTGGGAGAGCGGAGGAGAGATAAGACATGGCTTCAATCTGGAAAGACAAACAGATTATTGTTATCGAGTGAGATTAACCGAAATAACCAAAAGCCCCCTCCTCCTCCCCCTTCCTGGTTTATTACCCTGGAAAGAGCCTTTTAGCTTTGCTTGCCAACCGTTTGAATGTTTACATCCAAATCTATTATTTTTACTGCAAATGGCTATGGCTGCACCTGACAAGAGATGTATGTGGGGGGCTGGAGTGGGCAGTGTTTATTTATGCATTAGCTCTCTCTGGCCATGCTGGCCATGAAATTAGATGGGTTACTTACTACTACTGTGAATTTGCCTAGAAGGAAATTGAGTAGGAAATTGCAGCGTGGGTCAGCAGTGCTTCGTAGTGCACTGAAGCATCACCATGTTGTTCTTTCGCGGGCCTTTGAAGCCGGGGGAGAAATCCTCTCCACTACGCGTCCCCTCCGTGCCTACATATGTGTTTGTACAGAGCAGTGTGCATTTACTGTTTCTGGCATAATGTGTGTTTACATTGAACATATTTATAGGGGTCCCACACACATAGTGATTGATGATGTGATGCATTCTTTTCAGTGTTGTTCTGGGGGATGAGAGGCTTCTCTGTATATGCTGCTGTCTCTCTCTCTCTCTCTCTCTCTCTCTGTCTCTCTCTATCTCTCTATCTCTCCCTTTCTCTCTCCCTCGCCCTTTCTCTCACTCGCTCTAAAGTCCCAGGCCTGCCCCTCTCTGCAAGTGGCCGTCCAAATAAACACTGTTCCAGTCCAGAGCGTTGCCTGAACGTGGGCCCAGCGGGACACATTGTATGGCTCTGTGTCAGGAAGGGGAGAGGCGTGTGTGTGTGTGAGAGTGTAGGGGTGGTGGCAGGAGGTTTGGAGAGGATGAGTGAGTGTGTGCGTGAGTGTGTGTGTGTGTGCGTGAGTGTGTGTGTGTGTGTGTGTGTGTGTGTGTGTGTGTGTATGTATGTGTGTGTGTGTGTGTGTGTGTGTGTATGTGTGTGAGAGAGAGAGAAAAAGAGAGAAAGCAAGAGAGGATGAGTGTGTGGGCCAGCAGGCAGAGGAATGTTGTTTGGAAGAGTCTCCGGGGAGGGCGATGTGGGCCAGAGGGGTTTAATATTAGCACAGCTGACCAGAGCAGGAACTCTGACATGCACTAAAGCCATGCACTCTGGGTTGCCCCCAGAGACAGCAAGTTGGCACGCCTGATAGTATGTGTGTGTGTGTGTGTGAGAGAGAGTATTTGTCAGAGATAGAGGGAAAGGGAAGGGAGAGAGGGTGCATGCACGTGTGTGTGACAGAGGGAGAGAGAGAGAAAAGCTGTTGTATCACTTTGAGTATAGAGTGGATATCACAGTGGTCTGTGCCCGTGGTGAATTGTGGTCTCCAGTTCAAGTTCTGTTTAAGCAGTGAAAACCACATGCCACGGTCTCTCTCTCTCTCTCTCTCTCTCTCTCTCTTCCTCTCTCTGTCATATAGGCAGACCCGCTGTCTCTCTCTCACTCCCTCTCATTTACTGTCTCTAAGCACCAGTGGCATCATGCTGTCACTTCTCTGCTGTTACACCACTAGTGTGAAGGTGGTATTTTTTCTCAGATAGAAGAGATTTTGCAACATGTGTGCTTACAGCAAAAGGTTAAATGAGATAAGAGCCATGAGATGCTGCTGACTGTGTCACATTTGTTAGCATTTGTTACATTTCTTTCACTTTGACTTCTTTTGAATGGCCAAAAAACTGAACAGTGACCTTTGCAATGGTAGCATGTTTTTTATATATTTTTTCTAAATATTAATGTTTTTTCATTAATAGATGTTTTTTAGGCCTCTAGGTACTTTTACGTCCCCTTTAAAAAGAATGTACTGAATCTACAAACATAGGCCTACCTGTATTACTAAAGGTTAACAGTCATGCCACAGCTTCTAGGCCTGTTGCACTCAAATCACACCTCTAACCTCACACTTATTTTTTTTTACGAGTTACGGGTGCATTTCTGTCATAGCAAAGCAACCACATCTCTGCCTGCCAAATTCATAAATACTCTACTCTTCTCAGACTAGGAAAGTGTGCAAAATGTGGTATTTCTAACAGCAAAACCACTTCAGTTGGTTCTGACCAAAGTGGTCTGTCAGATCTGTCTGAGCTTGATGTCTTTCCACTCCCTATTAGTCATTGTAATCCCCCCCCACCCTCCCTGGCTATTTCTGATGCTTTCCTCTGGACTGGAGGTGCTAAATAAATTAAGTTCTTTATCACTCAATAAAGAGCTTTCTGAATCGGTAGGTAAAAAGTAAAGAAAAATAAAGTTGACTGGTATTTAGCAGGCACTTTTTTCCAAAGCGACCCAGACTTGCAACGTGGGGATTGGGTGTCGAAACCGAGTAGCCCAATTTGTCAGCCGAGCGACAAAACCGCTGCTCCCTCATGTGGTAGGCTAGGCTGTACGTGCGCTCCTTTGCCCTCCCTGTGCCGTTGATCATGATTATGCTGAGAGACAGAGACCAGACAAATGTGAGTTTCACTACACCGACAGCCAAATGGATGCTGTAATTGTTCCAAATGGATTCTTGCATGGCAAGGAATGTCTCACTAGCACATTACTAAGCAATACAACTTGGCCTGATTAACCTATCCTTTCATCTAAATGGTGACTGACCAAGAAGTTTAGTGCTAGAAGGCACTAGCACTGGAAACTGCATTGGTGGCATATTCTTATATCTTTTTGTCCATGGATATAGTGTATATTTTGCCTGTTGGTTGATTGAGACCAGGCAGTGTGATACTGGTGTGGTGTTTTGCTAAGGCCTATTAGCACGTGCTATGATCCTCTGTGCGTCAGATTTAATGAAGGTGTTTACCTCTCTACCACACAAGCTCACTTGTGCTCTCAATGTCACTCCCACCCTTTGAATTGAGGTACTCGCTAATAGTAGAGCAGATGTTAGCACCTGTGCTGGGCACTGCTGCTATCTCTAATCCCCTTCAACACTTCTTTGACTCCCTAACCCCTGCTAACCAGCCCCCCTGTCAGCACTGCTCCACAGCTCCCGCTGTGTACATTAACACATGGCCAGGCAAAGCAGTGCTAATGCCACCGCCAGATCTCTGGCATGATCTCTTGTCAGCTTGACATCTGGTGCATAACAGCACCAGCATCAACCATAGACCAAACTTTTCATTTCTCTAGGGAGGAAGGAGAAAAAATATCTGATTTTTGAAAAAAATGTATAGATGACGATAACATTTTTCTGTATTTGGAGAGATAAGACAAGAGCTTGCTGTGTTTTGCATTCTCAGACTCATTCTGCGTGTCGGCTAAGTGTGTTAGCTGAAGACATTGGAAGGTGTGTTGCCTTATTCGATTCCAGTCTGGCTGGCTAGCTCTCGCCTTTATCGGCAGCGGTAATCAGTTAAATCTTTGCCTCCAACTATGTGATTGAAGGTTTGTTTTCTCTGGAACTTCAGTACACAGAAACCCCATTCCTCTGACTAGTAGGACTTGTCTCTTTTGCAATAGAAAGCCAAATCTGGTGCAGGTTTGAAATGAAGGCAAGAATCAATGCCTGAGGGCTTCTCCTGGCTATATTCCTGTGGACAGTACTTCTCTTCCCTCTCCACCTTTTGGCCCTGCAGTCCTTCTCTACAGAAAAACAGATAGAGAGAGAGATAAGCGCTTGTTAGTTTCACTTGACTCCCTGGAGACCAACAGGCTATGAGGATCATGGATCGAGCACTGCTGAGAACAGAGAGGCTTGTTTTCTGTTCCATTGCCCCCAGCACCAAAGCTCTCAGACAGACTGTCAGTGTTTGCAGTTTGGCTCTGTAGACACTCAATCTCTCAAATCCCCCACCAGATAACCTTGAGTTGTAGGAATAACCAGCTCTACACCAGATAGTCACTTTACAGAGATGGACTTTCGGTGAGATGCATCATTGACTTTGTGCTATCTACTCTCAATCAAAACAATTAAAGACACAGAAACTGATCACGACCGTAGGAACCCAACAGCCCAACAGTTTTATATCACCTTGACATAGTCACAATCTGACAAGCGTGACATTTGGGTCCCATTTAAGCGGGTCAGTTAATTACCAGCCCATCGCTGTCATAAGGCTTTGGGGAAATTGTATTCTCCTTCTCCTTCTCCTTCTCTCTTCAGTAGTGATCCAGACGACGACACGTGGACTCGGGAAAGAGATGGAGGTCTAAGCATACAGATTAGCTGAAAGCTTGCCAGTGTAGGCTAATGGCAAGTGAAATTAAACTGGATCAGTGGCATTTTATTACCTGTGCAATGTATGGCACTGATATTAGCAGTGTGTGTGGTGTACCAGAAAGCGCAGTTCTCAGTTCCCCTGAAGGAATTATTCCCATAGACGGTGAATGATGACTCACTTACAATAGGTTTCTGCCACCTTGTGTGCCAATATTAATGTGGATTTTCATTTTCATCATATTACTTTAGGCCTACATATAACCACATGGGTGGTCACTTACGGTCAGTCTGCAGTCAATTTTTTTTTTTCGTGAGGCTTTGCTTTTCCATTCTTCCCCCTCTGATGTAAGAACTCTTGTGTTGTGTTTTTTTTTCTTTTCTTTTCTTTCCTGGAGTTGAGTATTTTCTCTGTAGATGCCTGTGAATTCTTCAGACTGAGTGAGTGTTACTCCCACTGCAAGCACCCCCCACCTCCCACCCTCTTCAGGTGATGACTGCCAAGACCCAGTTGACTTCATTGTTGGCCTGCTCTGTCTGCTGCAGCTGTGGCAAGGCCTGTCCTCCTATGAAGAATCCAAAACAAAACTCTTCATATACAACGCTCCAGAAGCCCCCTCTCAGAATGGAGCGGCGTTGGTGGTTAACATTACGCTTGGATTTTCCCCGAGGGAAGGAATGACGCAGGTGGTTTATCTTTTCTCTGCTCGTTTTCCATTTGGAAGATGACGGGAAAGCAGCCGTGTCCTTGGCTGAGTGCGTGCCTGAGTCGGGGGGAAAGCCGGCGCCCGGCTGATGTGAAGGAGCTCTGAATGGGCGATAAGCCTCTGCTCTTAATGTCAGCACCATGTTTATCATCAAGCTTATTTTATGAAGCTTTGTCCGTTTGTGTTGTTGTGAACCATTTTTGGATGGAATAGAGAAGTCAGTGTTGTGACTTTCATAGCACAGATGACGTTTCTTACAGCTGTGAGTTTTACAAGGGCAGGCTATACATGGGAATGCGTTTTTTATGCAGGAAAAGTTGTTATCAGTGGTTATCATGATGACTATAATTTGTCTGTGATTTTATCAATTATAATTATAATTACAAAATATTGTCCCACAACATTATATGGTTGTCAAGCCATATCAAAAGTTATGGCTGGACAGTGAAGTCGCATCCAGGTATAGTGTTAAAGTGAAGGAGTGGATCGATCATAGAGGTAACATTTGGTCTATTTTGACAGTGCTATTGTGAGGAGGGGGTCAGTTGCTGGACCCCTAGGATTTATCCTGGCATTGGCGTCAAGGAAGGGAGAGAGAGTGAGAGTGTGAGAGAAAGAAAGAAAGATTGACAAACATCACACACCAGACCTCAGCGCCTCTCTCTCTTGTGCCAGCCTGGCCTCCTCAGTCAGAGCGCTGCTTATGACGAGCGGCGGGCAGCGGGCGGCGTGGCTTTGAAGTGTCAGCTGTTCCACGCACTCCACTGTAGCCTGGCATTCATGCCATCCCAGCATGTGGCCTGGGTGGGTTAGTCCTCAGCGTTGTACTGTATTTCAAGCGAGCAGCGCAGTGGCTTGTCACAAGCGGCAACCTCTAACTTCTGTATTTGATCGCATTGTTCCAGTGGTGTGTCATCGGTCATGCAGTCACACCCTCAGTGTCTGTCATTGGTTGTTTTGCATTTGCATCCATTCTTCATTCCATTGTTGCCCCAATTGCAGAGCCCGAAGCCGTGGCACTGACCCAGAGCATTTCCATTTGAATGAGCCCAACAGAGCAGACCAATTATAGCCAGCTAGAAGGGGCTGGTAAAACAATACCTGAGATGGGACTCATTTTTCTTAATGTACTCACACATATGCTGAAGCATATGCAGCTTGGCCCATAGAAAATAAAATGTAGTGAAACAGGAGATATTGGGTGACAGGGGGACAAGTGTGTGTGTGTGTGTGTGTGTGTGCGCATATGTGTGCTTCTTTATCGACAGTGTCACACCACACCCAGTCACCTCTTCCAAGCCTCCCTTGGGTGCCGGTAGAGCCATGTTTAATTTATTATGATTATGTCATTACAGCCCCCTCTGTGTGTTCCCTTGGAAACGGTCTCCTGTGCTCACTCGGTCGCTCTTTCTTTCTTTCTGTTTCCCTCTCTCTCTCTCTTTCACTCTCACTCTCTGTCTGTCTCTCTCTCTCTCTCTTGCTTTCTTTCTCTCGCTCTCTCCTTTTCACCCCCTGGTGAGATGTCAGTGGAGGTCAAAGTCTTCAAAACAGAACTCTGCTTTTCTCCCTCCACCACAGGAACAGAGATGTCTTCTCTGGTGTGCAAGCGATGGGAAATCTGACCTAAAGATACTGAGAATGCACTCAAGCATAACCATCTGACGCACCTATTGAAATGAGCCACAGAGGCTTAAAAATACACATAGATACTCACACACACGCACACACAGAGAGAGAGAAAGAGAGGTCACGGGCACTAATGCACATTGTCTTCAGTGTGAATGTATTCTTTGTGTTGACACATAAACACACGTATACATATATATGCAGGAAATGCTACATACATTCAAACCCCACACTCATCACAGTGTGTGATGCACTGAGGTTGAATCACATGCAAATGGATGCACACGCATGCACACACACACACTTATTATACACAATCTCTTTCTCTCTCTCTTTCTCACACACACATACACACATTTACACACACATAATCGCATAGTACACACGTGCACAGCGCGTGTGTGTGTCTGTGTCTGTGTGTGCACAGAAAACACATCCTTCTCCAAGTGTGACTAAGCTCTTCAGCAAGTCCCCTGTAATCGGATTAAATCAATGCCACACTCTTTACCCTGACCCTCTCTCAACACTCAAGCACTGAGGGATTCCCAATAGGGCCGATGGGCCGACAAAAATTACACTCCCTGATATGAGGAGGACAGAAGTCATGTGTCTGTGTGAAGCAACCCCGCTGTCACCCCCATTACCCAGTCCTTTACACCTTTTCCTGCCGACGACGTGGTCTCCAAAGAACAGAGGCTCCTCTGAAACGAGATTGTCGCTTGGCGATAAGCTCCATGGGGTCACAGGCTTGGAACACCTGATTGATTGTGGCAGGAATCTAACTGGCTCCACTCTATACAACCACACAAACACACACACACACATGCGCTCACACACACAGCGCATTTCATGGGTATATGTGGCTCCGTTGCAGTATAGCCAACTGTCTGAACCCCTCACCGCTCACACATTTTTGCCAGCTTTATATGCCTTCTTTTGTGCACTCACTGAGGCATTGCTACGTGAGGTTGTGTCTGGTCACAGATGTGGATGATGCATACCTCTGTTATCAGGAATCACAGCATGCTGGCATCCATCCAGACCTGCCAGCCTGTACACATTTTGCATAGCAGCTACGCATTTTGACACTGAAATAAACTAAAAGTGTACAAACCTAGTGAGCTTGCCTAATTTGAAATAGACAGGCTGCAGTTCTGCTGCAGACTTGTAGACTGCCTGCTAAAAAAGTTCAGACCAATCATCGTGCATTATTCGTTCTCCTTGGTCAGCGGTACAAAAAGAAATATCAGTCTAAAACGGTTGAAGTGCAGAGGCTGCTGCTGCATGTCTTCCTCGCGTCAGGTTATGAGCTGCTTTGAAAGGTAAATAGTCTGGGGGGGAAATGGGAAACAGATTATGAGTTAGGTTCAATTATTTTTAATGTTAGCCTGACGTGACTAGGTCGTGTTTAGTCATTTGTCAAATTTTAGAATATGTTAATAACGTGCATAACCTAATAAATGCATGAAGAGCTCACCCAGATGCGATCTGCCACAAATCAATGAAAGTAGACTAAAACGAAATGTCCTGTTAATCAGGCAGTTGTTCCATAAACCTGATTAGAGACAAACTGCTCATACTAGTTACTTAGGCCAAAGCCGCATCATTAAAGCCCAAAGCAATGGTTGTGGTATTTCATGACTTCTAATGTAGGCCTACTTTGTAGTCTGCGGACAGCGGTGCTGATATTGACATTTCATAAAACGCCAACATTTAATGTCACATTTGAACAGACAGACAGCAACACAAACGCCAATAGGCTACTTGCTGTAGGCCCATACAGACACATGTAAAGAATAACATGAAGTTCTCATCTCACTGATAAAGTGTAACAAGTTGAGAGGTTAGAACCATCAGAATATTATAATAATTATTACAAAAAATCAATAGAGAAAATCACATTGACATCTCTTTTCAGACTGTAGACAGGTCAGCAAAAAATTAAGAGATGTTTAAAAAGAGGGGTCTGTGGCCCCTAGGAGATCAATCATAGTTAATGCAGTTTGCCAAATTATACCATTTGTAAAAAGAGTGTAGTCAACAAAGACGTCTTAGATATTAGTTTGATAACTAATGATTACATCCGTGACCCTGATCTCAGAGGCCACACATCAGCATTGACCAGGTTGACCTGACTGAAGCTATAGCGCCTTCCATGTGAAATTCTAGGTAATATGGGGTACGTCCACTGAGTCTCTGTATGCCAGGGGATCCTTGGCCTGTAAAATGTTGAGGACTCCCACACCTACTATCCAGAATCACAGAATTAGATGCTGATAGCCTACTTGGTTGCTGTTTTAGGCCGCTGTTTTCTCTGAGGTGAGGGGTGCTACTCAAAAAAAATTCTTCAAGGTTGGCAGGTCTGCATACCACTATACCCCATTAGATGACTGCAAGAGCACACAAGAGTACACACATGATGTGCATAATATACACATAATTTGTGAATGTGGTTATTTGTATAACCTTTGTATGTGAGAACGCACAATAATATGATCCCTGTGTGTTTTTATAGGGCAGTCTCTGCGGACATAAATGCATTCCTTATTGATAGAGTAAGCATATACAGTGTAGATAAACAGGAAAATCCTTAAATCAGGGTCTTTAGAGAGCTCTTGGGGACATTAAGTGTGATTATCTGCTGAGCTGTAATTTTTTTTTTATGTTAAGTAAGACTTTCCATCCTACGTGGCATTGCTGAATAGTGTAGCCTAGCCTAATATCATTCAGATGAATGCACGTTTCGCTCAGACTCCCAGCTGTTCCATTTCAATGCTTGTCTAGCTCAAACCAATTCACCAAATTGTCATTTTCATTTATTTGTGCTGCAATATCAGCTTATGACACTAACATCACTTACACAAGACCATTTTTACAATAAAATTAATCTAAGAATGAAATGGATACCTCTGCCCTCTCTTTCATTCCATCTGAGAGTCAGATGAGAGGAAATGATTAAATCATAGCCCGAGAGCATCTGAATTCATTATTCTGTTGCAGCTCTTGCTCTATTACCTCAAAATGACCTGAAACAAGCCCCTCACTTTTGTCTTCATGCACTTCCTGTAATGATTCTTGGTATTATTGTTGTAGTCACTGCCATTGTGGTGCTCTTCTTCAATATCATAATTTTCCCCACCAGTGTGTCATGAAAAATGTATGCACTCTTCAATTTCTGTACATCTCCTGCCTTCAAACTGCAGAAGGTTTTTTTTTTATTCCCATGAGGGGAGCACTCTTGCATGTCCTCAAAGTAACACACAGGGTGAGTTTATGCTGGTGACAAGAAATACTATGCAGGAGAAACACATACAAGAGAACACATACAACACAGTTTTTATATATATATATATATATATATATATATATATATATATATATATATATATATATATATATATATATATTTGTCTGTGTCCAATTTGGCTTATTTGTGATATATTCATTTACCCCAGAGACTCGAAGCAGAGTTTTTAAATCATGCTCAGGTGATCATGCTGTAATTTCATAGGATTGATTCAGGTCTGTTTAACATGTTCCTCTCATCTACTGTTCCTGATAGTCAGTACTATAGATAATGGATGTTCTGAATAAAACATGCTTTTCCCTTAGGATCCTATAGGACCCATAGGATCTTTTAACTGTGGCAAAGCTGGGAGGAGGTACTGTAGAATGTGAACGTGTAACACCATTCTAGGCTTTAACAGAGTGGGCTTATTAGAACTAAGTCTTTGCTGCATTTAATTGATTGAGATGCATTGACTGACTTTAATACGGTCAAATTTCAACAGGCCCTTGGCATTCATGAGAGTCATGGCCACCTCGGTTTTGTTCAGACGAGAGACAAGCTCACAAAAATGTCAGCATATGTATGTGGAGGGATCCAGCATTCATCACCTGAGGTTCTTTTGTGTGAGTGGATTTTTGAGCAAACCATGAAAGGTTGCCTATGATTGATACAGACACCCACGAACCTAGTATTATTCAGACCTGTAAAGGCGCGTCATGCTCAAACAATGTCCCCCTTACTCATCCGTACAACAGGTGCTGTCTGAAAGGCTTAGCCTCGTTAAACCTCAGCTCTGGGTGCCATTGATGTAAAAGTACAATTTCTGTCCGGAAGAGGAGAGAGCTACAGCCCTTTGTGATGCTTTATTCAGACATTATGAGAAACATTACCAGAGCACGATATAAAATTGTATTTCAGGACAGACCAAGAGCTGACAGGTGATTGTTGAAAAAATAAACCTGTTGCTCTTGGAAGAATGTAGAGATTTAATAATGACTATTGATTTCAAAATCCACATCACACTGTTGCCTCTGCATAATTCATTCTGCACCAAAAGTGAAATAATGATAAGGTCAGCATGCAACATCCCACTCATGTCGTCCACTTTAAAAGTCACCGTGACATTTTCTGATCCTTTGTTTAACCAAGTGGATGTGCTTTGCATAAGAAGATCCAGCACAGGAAGTCTCAAAGCATTTTTTTTCACTTAAGAGTTGTCTCAAGTTCATCAGGATTCAAGTTCAAGTTCATTCAGGATTCTCTTATCTCTTATCTTATGTTACTGCAGTGTTGACACAAATGTTGCTTTATTGTTTCCTTGTCAGGTTGTCATGTTACCAGCTTTTCAAAATGGATATAGATACCCCAAAAAATAGCTAATAATCAATTTTTGATAATATTCAATTCATAGCCCTGTTGTTTGAGGTCGCTGATTAAAAAAAAAAGAATGATGCATACGCTACATAGACCACATGGTAACTAGATGGGACAAGTTTCAGTGCCCTGTTCAGTCAGTGTTAGCTGCTGCTATTCGGTCCGTGTTGTATCAAATTCCATCGTTCTTTTTCCTACTGTCAGTATTCAGTGAACTTGAATAACAAGGCCATGGGTTGAAATGCTCAAGGCTATTCATTTAACAGGCATTTTCACTGAAAACAGCTCTGATTGCAAAGGGCTGTCAGCAGCAATGTCCACACCGCAAACTATAATGATAACGGTATGTGCACCAATATCGTTCACTTTCAGAACAATATTTAAAGCGATAAAAGGTTGACAGCCAATTAGAAACCATTGAATTTTAGACATTACTTCATTCACATGAGGACTAACTTATGTTATCAGAAATATCATTATTGTTACAGTTGTCTTTATAGTCCAGGTGTAAATGGGCCTTTGTGTTAGTTTGTTTGTTTGTGCTAGTTTTGTTTCTGTCTCTTCCAATTGTTATTCTAGATCTGAAGACATTTCCAACAGCAAGCACCAAGCACAACTCCTTTAAGAGTTTTCAGATGTGGTTATTATTCCACTGTGTCTCAGCTGGCCTTCAGTTGTAAGCTTTTGTTTCTCAGAGTAGATGATGATGGCTTTGAATACCCTCCACACTGTAGAACTCATTATAACCTCAGCTTGAGCTTTCTCAAGTATTGAATGCTATCTCACTCTCTCTTTCAAATTTTAGACTCAAGCTGCCACAGTCTTTTTGTGTGTCAGTCCAGCCAACATTCCTTAGCACCCTCTACAGTACAACTAATCTTCCCATCATTTGCTTTCATTAAAGAGCTCAAGAAGAACCGTGTCTGTGATGCTGGATGAGTTCCAGTGTTGTGTGACTCTTAGGTTTGTGCTACACTGTCTGACAGCTAGATTAAAAAAAAAAAAGTGATGACAACATTTCTCCCTATTCCTCTCCCTCTCCTCCTTCCCCATCACATCCTACTCCTTGTTCGTTCTGTGGCAGTTCTGAAGATCTATGGACCAAGGAAATGGATGTCCTGGCTGGGCAAGTTAGGAGTTTGGGGGGGGGTGGTAGATTGGCTCCGCTCTCCGTTTATGAATCATTCTTATTTACAGCCCTGACTGTTTGCAATATTGGCGGCACCTTGAGTTATAGGGGTGCGTTTATGCAAGGGCTGCGCCAGACTGAAGTGGCTGACTGGGGGTGATTTGCTGTGATTCCTGCGTCATCATTGAGCATTAGCCTGAGCCTGAGACTTTGAAATGGCTTCTGGTTCACAGAAACCTATCTGAGTGGCCCAGTCCCAGTCAGGTGAAAGGCTGCATTGGAGATGTAATCTAAAGGCTGTGTACCCCCTTGGATGTTACCATGCAAATGAATGAGCATCTGGTGCTGCCTTGCTCATAGCTGTATTGAAGAACCTGTTGAGAAGCCATCAAACGGTGTCCTCAAACGGCCCTTTCACCTGTCCTTACCAGACCACCACTCCCTTAATAAGGCTTTTAATGCTGGATATAACACCACTCTAAGTGACAAACTGGGATTTTAATAAACTAGGCCTACTTGATAGGACTGCGTATTTCTGTATGAATTCCTGTTACATTCCTGCTTTTGCTTTTATCTAAAGAACTGTCTTTCGTCCTTTTTGTTTTTCAGTTTGCTGTTTTGTGGTTCACAAGCGCTGCCATGAATTTGTCACATTCTGCTGCCCTGGAGCGGATAAGGGTCCGGACACAGATGTAAGTAACTCCTGGCATCATTCATGTGCGATTCCATTGTGCTGATTGTTTACAGTGTAGGCTGATACTAAACTAAACCTGATACAGTATTAAATCTCAATGCAGGACCACAGCTCACTGTACAACTGGAGGTGCAGGCTTACTTAGGCCTCGACATTTCAGGTTATTGTGGTTGGTTCCCCGAATAAATGCGGTTTATGTTTAGTCCATCCAGAATTCACTTTCTCATCTTTCTCTCTTCCGTGCATGAGTGAGATTACAGCTGGCTATGGTTCAGCAGGACAAAGAGAAGACAAGCCAAGGCAGTGTTCTTTGTTTTCAAAACGAGACATGCCATTTCCATCCACCCTTAATTCTTTGTGACTCATTGTGATTGTAGTTTTGTGTAATATTTCACCCACAAAATTGATCCAGGATATTGGCAGAAGCAGAGACAGAATAATACCAACATCTGGCTAGGTGCCTATTCCCAGTCATCAAAAGGCCATACAGTCTGAGCAGGGCCATAGCTTTATGCACTAGACTTACTCTGTGCCAGAGATCCCCACCACCCCCCCCACCACCTCAGAGTTCACCCAGAGTCCTGCACTGCACTTTACCCACTGCTATGCCAGTTAATAACCAGGCTACCTGGCTAATGCTATGCCATGGGCATCAGGTCTTTGTCGGCCAGAAGCAGTAACAGAGATCAAAGGCAGAGTGCTGTTTGGCCTGTTGCCTGTTGCCTGTAGACCTACAACCCAACATCTGGTCTATGTATTAAGACAGCAGATGGAATAAAGTGCAGAGGCCCCTCCGCCATGGCCCAGGAGGAGGTTTCCTGTGCTTCTCCTCACTTGCAATTTCATTTTGCCTTTTGGAAAGCCTCCCAATCAAACACTTGCCCTGTTGAAAATAATTTTTCATTACACTGACATGGAAACGTCAACGTGTTGTGTTTTCCCTATATTTCCAATCATGGAAATTAAATTAGTGAAAATGGATGTTATTTAGCAAATCAAGATGCATTGTTTTTTTGTGACAGTTTTACGTTTTGTTTCCCTTAACACAATCACACATTAGCTTTAACTTTTTTTTAATGGCATCACAATCACATTTGCATTAATGAGAGGTTTATGTTTTCCACTCATTCCTGTATTGTAGTCTCTAACCTTTGAGTAGATTTCATCTCTTCCTGTGTTGCATGGCAGAAAAACAATGCAGTTTCAATATAGCCTAGCTCTGTGTGCATACTCATGAATATAGGCTAGTGCTGCACATTAAAAGTGAATATTGCCTCCATTTCCACAAACACTTGTTCAGTATATTGTTGGTGTCTTGAATTGCTATAGTATGCCCATGCCCCTCCCTCAACTCTCCCATTGGCTGACGACTGGAGACGACTGCCATGTAACTGGATATAATGTGAGCATGTCACTCAAGCTGTGCCATTATACGCTGTCTGTTTTTAGAGCACCACAGTTCGACACCTAAGGCATAATGTTGGAATAATTCGCTCCAAAGAATTTAAGATTCATTTGGGAACTGTGGTTCAGCAGCACTGGCAAGAGGTACAGGTCTCTCTCTGAGGCTCAAGCCCCCTTCCCCACATCAAGTCCCCATCACAATAGATATGAATAGGCCTCATTCCCTTTGTGCTTGCCTGAGGCATCACTGCCTGGCATTGATTTTTATATCTGCAATCTTCTCCCAAACTGACTTACAGACCACATGCTCTTTCTTGGTCAAAAGGGAATAAACACATTAAGTCAATTCTCAGGCTCCCTTTGGCAGACCAGAAGCTTGTTTTTGTTTGCTTAATTGGGTTTCAGTAAATGGCTACCCTGTGCCAGAAGCTGCTTCATTAAATGCTTCCTCCTCACGTCCTTCAGACATCGACGGGGCCTGAGGTACTTGCCATGCCATCTAAATCCGACACATACCTAGCATAAAGGTTGCCATGGGCAACACTCAAAATCATGACCCTCTTTCATTTGGGAGCAAGAGTTTTGTGTGTAATTAGGCTACAGAGAAATGTGCCGTGCTGTGCTATGTGGGTATGCTTTTCTGACACATAGCCTAGTGCCGTGTCAGAAAAAGAAAAAAACAAGTGTCTTCAGGGCACTGTTGTCAAAAAAAAGTGGGAGATAGTGGGAGATGCTATAATCACAGTTTCCATATCAATAGACTTTAAGGTTACACTGTAAACATAACCCTGTTTTCTTTAACTTTTACAGTGTGTGTATCACAACATGAGATTGCTCTTTTCCGTTTTTTTTTTTTTTTTAATTTTTTCCGGAAAATCAGCTGTGACTCGGGTAACAGCAACGTGAGCATTTATCTGATAGACATCGCCTATGCAGCGCAAGCACAATATCAGTCGACATCTGTTGACGTGATGTGAAGAACTCAAGCTAAGAACACGTCACAACTTGTGAGTTGCGCCCAGTTTGGTTCATGCTGCCTTGGGCCGTTGACTGGTCAGGAAGAGAAGTGAAAGTGTTAACTTTGTGCGTTAACTGGTGAGACATGGCCTGAGATCAGGGTCAGATAGCCGTGTGCTTGAAATTGCTCTTTGGAGCCTGAGCTAACTGAAGTAGTAGACCTGCTTTTACAAGGAGCCATAAACTACATGACTAATATAAAGCAGCTTCCCTTAAGCTCGTTGTCATTATTAGATGTTGCAGTTTGACGAATAGGCCTGACTGTATCATAAAAAATTTAGTCATGTTGACCAAAGTCAAAGCTTCATTTTGGTTTATTGAAATCAGTAAAGTCAAACACAAAGGCTGGTCATAGGCTGGTAGTTCACACCCACAGAGATATATAAACTCCCTTTGAAAGAACATACTTTGTCAGCAGTCTGATAAAGAAATCGTACGATATCTCTAGTGAATACTGCCCTCAACTGGTACTATTTCTGATGTCGGTCCTCTGTCACATTCTGTGTGTATGCTCTTGGTGTCCAGCCCAATGGGAGGTGGTGGGGGTTATGGGAAAGCTGATCTGACCAGTTAGACGACAAGTGCTGTGCCCATCTCACTCCACTGTGATGTAATACAGCCCCACCGTTAACCCCAGCATGTGCTTTTAGTGCAGGCACAAATTAGGACCACCCCAACCCAACACCACCCTCCCTCTCCTGCTCTCTCAGTAACAGGGAACCTGATGCCCCCCTTTTTGTGCTTAGCACCACTGTTTTTATTTTGGCGTTTCGGTGTTGACATGTTGGAGTGACATGGCTCGCTGCCACAGTGGGCCAAACGAGGGGCCATGTACTCCCTTGCATATACCGTGCATATACCGCTCAAGTTCTTCTGATTTCACTCCTCCATTTCTCTCTCTCTCTCTCCCTTTCTCTCTCGGGCTTGTTTTTTTTTTCTTGTCCAAGCCCACTCTTGCCCAGAAGCCTTTCCTGTTTCTGTTCCTGTAATCAGCGGCACATGCAGGACGGAATAGTGATACACGTGAGGGGCAAAATTGGTTCTGAACTATCTGAAGTGCCCGGTGTTCTCTCCACAATCACCTTGCATCATTGAAAAGAAGGCTTGAGCCATTTTGAAGCGCACAGGTTTTCCACCCTGCCTTATTAGAGATCGTGTGGGTACAAAAACACCACATTAAAGAGAGTTCTCAGTCTTTCAAAAATGTTGTATCCCCACTTCTGATGTATGCGTATCAGGTCACTTCATTAGGACACTCAAGATAATCCCCCACAGTGGAGACTCAGGAGTATGTACTGAGAATCTAGCCCTCTCTAGCTTGGCATTCGTGACTGAATACAAGAGAGTGCCAGTGAATTGTTCATCCATCTCCCATATATAAACCCCAAGACACATTCATCACATGCTGATTATTGAAACCTTATTAGCCAATGCAGACGCCAGTAAATATTATATTTAGGTTTTAGACCTCTGGAGATGCATGTGTATACTGTGTATATGTGTGTGTGTGTGTGTGTGTGTGTGTGTATATATATATATATATATATGGAGAGAGAGAGAGAGATCCACACAGTCACTACAGGGCCCGTAATATTTCAAGGCTGCTGAGTTGTGTTTAATGAACTCATTGATTGAGTCTCTCAAGCCTTTGTCTCAGAATGTGATATATAAAAAAGTATTGAGTTCATTTCAGAGGCAAAAATTAGTCATGTGCACTACGTGTCTGGAGTGTTTGCCGGGCTAGGATTGATTTTTTGTCTCTTTCCTGCTTTATTTATCATTTTCTGATGGAGTCTGAAGAAAGACATTACTTATGTTCATGGTGTGGTGTCTTAACAGGAAGCAAAGCTAATGTACATAACTAAGTTTTCTTTTGCAACAGTTTTGCACATTCTTGATAGAAGAACAGATAACTAGTAGGGTTTTTAAATGAATGAGATTATTCCTTTTCAAATTGTACGCCATCTGTTGCATTACACTGACATCATTTGCCATTTAAAATAATCCCTGTGCTAATCCCTGAACGAGCCCCCTTTTTTCCCGGTTGTACATTGGGCCCAGTGGAACATCAGCAGGCTGGGTGATGAGAAGTAGCTTAACTTAGTTTTCCCATGAAGCCGAGTTGAGTGGCGCAAGCATGAAACAAACACAACTGGAGGGTTTATTTTTCTACCCTCTTCTAAATTTCCAGAATAACATTCCATCTGATCTGTTATGCCCGGCAACACAAGCAGGTCTAATAAAATTCTGTCGGGAAGAGCGCTCGCTGTTCCTGTTATAGTTGTCAAGGAATATGCCGTGCTCTACGAGGCTTCACCCTCTGTTTCGTTTCTCGTTGTCATGCACACTCTGCAACACCTGACTCCGTGAGCAGGTTATACGTCATGCTCAGTGATTTGGCGCTACTCAAGAGATTTCCTCATATTTCCTCACAAGTATATCGCTAACTTGGTATATGGTCCAAAGGTGAGCTCTTTTTAGACATGATAGATATACAGCTCTGGATGAGACAAGCAGCAAGACAAGATTAGATATCATCCCGCCCCCACACACACACACACACACTTACTCTCTCACTCTCTCTCTCTCTGTCTCAGACACGTACACACACACATACACACAAACACACAGAAGATCATCTTGGAAGAAGTCTTGACAGGAGTGGTGATGATGAGTGGGACTCCTAGCGGTCGGAGCCCTGTGGGGACCCGGTGAACTGTGCCTTGGCTGCAGTCATGAATCATGCCCAACCAGCCCAGCACTAATGATGGCCTGACTCCAGCAGGAGGGAACCATCAAACTTTGTGCAGGTTTAACCCTCAGCAGCATTTGATTAAGGGGAGGTTCGGGTCAGTGAGGACACAGGCTGTGGATTTGATTGAGGGTCTGGAATAGACGTGCTATTGAGTGTTATAGTTAGACAAAGGGCAAGAAACAGCACCCAGTCATTTGTTACAGTCTGATTCAGCCTACTGGTGTGTTATATATCACTGTAAATATTTGACATGCTGAATGCTGTCTTCTACAACCCTCTCAGTTAAACATCCCAGTGTGCAACTGTTATTTTGACTAACAAAGGAATGTAAGATTAACATTAAATGGGATTTCAGTAACCGTGAGAATTTAATAATGACAGTTCTCCTGTCTTGGATAAATATATTTTTCTTGCTCACATACCTCAGGAGATCTGCCTTCAACACGATGCCTTGCCCCACTGACAGCAGATGAGGAATAATCTTAGGAATGACCACACTTCATAGCTAGTCATAACTAGTGCCCTCTCAGCTGGACCCAAGCCTGTAGAGTCATGGGAGAATATGCTACTTGCTGTCTTGCACCAAGTGCATCTCTTTTTCTTTCTCTCCTCCCTCTCCCTCTCCCCCTCTCTCTCTGTCTCTCTCTCTCTCTCTCTGTCCATCTCTATCTCTCTCCCCCTGTCCATCTCTCTCTCTCTGTTGCCTGCCAAAGCAGAGACCTCTGTGTAGATGGCCTTGCTGCTGGCCTGATCCAGGGCCTTGTAATTGGATGCATGCACAGCTCATTGATTTTATTACAGCTCCATTAGCTTCTTGAGAGAGGCTCTTGCCGGATCTTAGGCTGGTTAATAATGCAGCCCCCCCCCCCCTCTCTTCCCTCAAACTCCACAGATTCGCTGTCTCTCTTGAACCTAATACACTTACATGCTGTGCTACAGAGATGCGTCTGGTATTTTCTTGGTATTTTGAGGTTCCCTTCAGATTGATTTCATTTCTTCCTTTTTGTGCATAGATCTCTGCATCAAACATATATATATATATATATATATATACAATGATATATATACATTGTGCTACAGAGAGAACAAAGGGGAAACCTGATCTGTGATCCATGGTTTGTTTCTGACACACATATGGTATATCACACTGCTCAATCTGAAAACACTATGGAGAGGTCACAGAGAGGTTGGTGCAAGGGTCATCAACTACAGCACAATATTCTCCCCATTATTCTCTTATTATTTCCTCCTTCCGTTATGCCTTGGTTTCTCCTTGACCTCAGCTGAACGCAGTCATGTGCACAGCGGCTGAGGTCACAGTCATGCCATTTGGCTTATGCAAGGAGCTGAGATCATTCCCTTAACCCTGCCCTCTCCTGGCACCTCTTCCCCAACCGCACAGCTCTGATTACTGTCAGTGTTTGGTGCCTGATGAAAGAAGAGTGGTACTTGCCCTTGTTGTAACCACATCAGCACCGAGAAACCTGCTGGAAGGAGCAGAGGGGACCAGCAACGGTTTCCCATTGGATGCAAGCGGTGATGTCACTCTGAGTCATCAGGATAAGCATTGAGGAGGTGAAGTGTGAAGAGACTCCTCCTGCCTCCTCCTCTGTTCATTCCTCTTACCAAGTGCTGCTCTCCCTATGAGAACACCCATCTGGATCATAAGGCAGGGGTTTTGGCACCGACTGTGTTTTGTGCTCTATTGGTATCTTGCCAGTTTGCCAGTATTCATTTACTTTTGAAAGACATCTGCTTTTAGTACTCTGAAAGGAATTGGGGATTATTAGATCTGGGCAGCTTTTCCTTGAAAACTGACCCTCACAGTGATGTTAATGACGCAAGGAGGGAAACATGTTTGTTTTCCTTGTGTGAGTACACTAACCAAGTGCACTGCACACTGCCTTCGTTTTTGCTTGGAGGAATTTGTGGAACTTCAGCAGCCAGTCAAGTGTCAAGAGTGCCAGCTCTTTGTGCACCTCACTTTGAACTGTTGCAAAAAGTTAAAACAACTGCTACTGAGTATTTATATAATGTTTTTCTTTCCCAGACATTATTCCCACCAGTCATAATTCTTAGCTCTTAAATCACACTATTTTCACAGACCTTTAAGAAAACTTAAAATTTCTGTGCAATAAGAACGCAGAAAAAATATAGATTTGGTTTTACGTTTGTGTGTAATGCCAACCTTACCCTACCAGATTCCTGATTGCTTCCCCAGAGCAATCTAGCAGGTATCTCTGCAGATCCATCCGAGTATGCTTACAATCTAACCTCATCATCGGGCAATAATGGGAGATAATGGCTGTGAATTGGGCTAATGTAATTCAATCTGTGGTTGCGGTGGGGTGTCCATCATGAGGCAGTGGTCATGTGGCCGGGCCAGGAGGGCCTGCGCTGGACGCTGCCTGTCTGCTGAGGCTTGGCAGTCTCCCAGGGCTGGACCATATCTGCAGAAACCCCTTGGGACACGCTCTGCGTCTATGTCCACTTCAAACACACACAAACACACACACACACACACACCAGAGTTGGCACAGTTAGTATGAAAGAGTAATGAGGGAGGAAATGTCACTTTTCGTACATTCCAAGTTTTTTTTTATTATTATTATTGAATTATTTCTATAGATTTTTGTATCTGCACAAGCTCCCTCTATCTACAAGATGACTGATTGCTAGCAGAGGGGAGTTTAAACATGCTCTTGACCCTGGCTTACAGCTCCATGCAGTGAAAACACTTAAGAACTGATGGCACCCCAGATAAACCATTTCAAGAGCGCCAAAGACATCAGATGCCTTAGTTGTGGATAAAGCCTGAAAGCCAGTCTCATTCTTTCCCCTGAAAAATCCCATTTGGATCTGAGGCCAGAGCAAATTTGTGGCATTTGATCACGTTAACTTCAGACGAAGCCAGAGGATGCTAATCTTATGGAAGGCTACAGACAAGAGGAAAAGGCTATTCAATGCTTCAGGGCTGGGCCGTAGTGGTGTACTAGGGTGTACTTTGAGTGTGTGTGTGTGTGTGTGTGTGTGTGTGTGTGGTTGGACCGTAGTGGTGTACTAGGGTGTACCTTGAGTGTGTGTGAGTGAGAGAGAGAGAGATAGCGAGAGCATACATGAGTGTTTGTGTGTGTGTGTGTGGTTGGACCGTAGTAGTGTACTAGGGTGTACTTTGCAAGGTGGTGATGCAAAAATGTGGTTTATTTCAGTAAGGCGACCACTTGGTTCAACACAGTGTACATTAGAGTTTCTGTGACTACAGAGAAATTAAATAGGAAGAGTTCCTCTATATCTGCTTAGAGACTTTATGCGCACAGTTACATCCAGTAAGAGTAATAAAGAGTAACTTATTTTCTGTTCTGCATTTAAAAACTGTATTTTTCTCAGTTATCCTCAGTTTTACATTCTTTTGGAGTGATTTATTCAAATCCAATTTCTCCCTTCTACTCAATGACTGACACAGGTTCACAAAAAGCTATGTTTGGATCTAAACTCTGTAGTTCTCTGATGAAAAATGCCTAAACTTGGTAAGCACACAAATAATATTCATGAAGTGAATGCCAGGGTTTCTTGGTCCCTTCTCCCCTGATTTTCTTTTTAAATCTCCAGTTTAGGAATACCTGGGGTGAGAGTCATGAGGGATTTGACTCAAGGCCCAGACTCTCCTTCAACCTCACAAAACCACATGGATTTCTCTAGACAGCCGGGCTTCAGAGGGCACAGCCATTGTTGATTGGTTTAAGATTCATTTCATAAGACTGAGCAGATTTGGCTCTGATCTGCCTCTGATATTAAAATGGCAGTGTTCACCTAGCTCGCGTTCAGAATTTGGCCACAGCGACCTTTTGAAAGGGATTTGTTTAATGAAGCCAAATTTACATCTGAGGCAGTGTTTAAAAGACACGTCTTTTGTGTGACTGCAGGTTGTACTCGTATTCTTCTATGGGAATGTTTCTAATTTTAAACAGAGCTTTTGTTTAAAATTGTCCTTTAAAGTATTTACTGTAACAGTGTGCATACCTGCGGACTATAAACCTCTCTCTGACCTTTGAATTGAATTAATGTTGTTGATGGAACTGTTAGCTTTCCATAAAGACAATCTTAAGCAAAATCAATTAATTTTTGTCTATCAACATAGTTATTGATACCATGTATAATTACAAATACATATCGCACCATTCCATTGTGAATGTGGGCTTTTTAAAAGTCTCTTCAGTTTTTTATACTGCAGGCTTCTTCGTAAAAGTGCATAGTGCTGTGTTTGTGTATGCAGGTCTTTCGCTGAAGAATCGCTTGGCAAGCCGCACACTCATCTTTGTTCTCTTTGGCAGTGCCATGAAACTGACTACCGTTCCCTCATCCTCAAGTATTTAATTTCATTAAAATACAATTAAAACCCATTCTAGACACCATATTCCTTGGCATCTCTGTGAAGCCCTGCCAGTGAGATTGTATTGTTTTGTTTTTCTCGGACAAATGTCACAAACCTTTATGTTGAGAGAAAAAAAATGCAGTATAAATAATTCAGCCATATGTGCCACTATTAGTCATCAAACATAAATGAAAAGGACCCCCTCCAGCCTTGAGTGTCCACCACCTTCCTTGAAGTTGGCAGGCATTAATTATGCATCACTTGCTTATGGTCTCTCACTCCCTCTCCCTGGCATAGCAGCTGGAATGTGTGTCCGATTACAAATTGGCATTCCGTACTTTTTCACCCTTCTGTTTCTGCGGAAGCAGAACACTGAGGCTGCCACTTGCTCAGCAGAACCAACAGCATAAGAGATTCTGGTTCTCCTATCAAGTTTTGACTTTGATGGTAGAGTTTAAGGTAGAGTTGGGTAAAGTTAACAGTAAATCCACCCCAGTTAAATGAAAATGACGTGGGAGAATGTGATACACTGGCAGAATTTAGGATTTTGGTCAGGCTAGTGTTTTGCTTGCCACAGAGTTAGGGACCAGTCAGTGATTTTATAGAGAGACAGAGCTACCAGTACACCTACCAGTTTTGCCTATGTTGCAAATGTGTGCACCAAGTGAAAGCAAGAGGCAAATCTCGAGCTCTGGAGTCACAATGAAAGATCTAGGTCACTCTGTCAGTGGGGTCTTGTGAGGCATGGCCTGACAGCAGGCGGCCATCATTAGAGAACTGTTTTTAGGAACAAATGAAATGTGGCTGCCAATAGCCCATTCAGTCACTCAGGTCCACGGCATCACACTCTGCCATCAGAAATTTCCTGAATCCCCTGACTTGTTGAAGTGAGAATACCTCCTTTTTAAAAAATCTTGGTAGATATTATGGGAGGCATACCCCATTGTGCACTTGAGAGTTAAATCTGGTAAAGTGATGAGACTGTAATTTGATGTGACCTGGATTTGATCTCGAATGGCTGCCTGTTAACAAAAGCGCACGCTCATCCTTGAGATTTCAAATGATTATTGTGTGATGTGTCAGGTTCTGAATGATGTGTCTTAGGTTCTGAAGAGGACATGTTTTATTCCTGTAAGAGCTTATTTGGATTTGTTAGACTGGATTTGAGAAATGGAAACATGACCCGGCGCCCTTTACCTTGACCAGTTCATTCTGTGCCCACCTGTCTCGTCTCTGCCCATCCCATCTGCGCCCTCTTCCCAAGTTTCCCAGCAGATGAGACACCCGAGCTTGTTGTCCTGCCATCCGATGCCCTGGTATGATGTGGACACCTGCCATCGGAGAAGACACTAACAAACTGCACCCCTGCTCCTCGTCTGGAGATAAGCCCAGGCGACCTGCTCCCATGGAGCTCCATAATGTCTTATTTATGAACCTGAATGATTTTGTCCGCCACAGGAAGGTCCATCTTCTTTGAGGCGTTTGTGATCATGCCCCCCCCCCCCTCCTTTCAGTCAGTGAAGGGAGGAATGATCTTTGCACAGGGGGAATCCCCTACGAGTATCAAATGAAAAGGCTGGGCAAAGAGATGGGAAATAATGTTAGAGCTATGAATAGTCACGGCGCTTGGATAAACGATAGCACCGTTATGTTCCCACCCCCACCCCTGACATACACACACACACACACACACACACACACACACACTCCAAGCACCAAACCCAGAGTCTTCACATGGGTTCGTGAGTTGGTGGGCAGGGAGTGTGGTTGAGAAGACCGGGTGACATGCAACAAAACAGCTAAGCGTATATGCTGTGGTCTTTGGAAAGGTCACGGCTAGCCTCAGCAGTAAAAGCTAGCGTTTAAGTCTCTACATAGTGTTTGAAAAAGCTAGTGCTGTCATTTGCTGTCAAAAGTTGTCATTTGATTGGTGTGCTTTGCTCAAAATGCCACCTTCCGTGTCATGTCTCTCCATTACACAATGGATTCTAAGCCCTATAGTAGCAGTCACTGATGACTGCGCCTCTCCATCTGTGGCTCCTTTCTTGACCATATCCCCCATTGATACCCTTTCTCTTTGAGTCCTTCCACTGTTATTGTTGATGTGAGGGGACTTTCTTGCTCAGAGAGTTTATTGAAGGATGCTCTATCAACTGTTCGGGATTTGTTATCATGAGGCAGTGGCAGCTTGCTGGCTCATCACTGTCGGCGGCCAGATGGAAGGAAGTGACTTTAGCCTCAGGACTGCAGCGGTGCGCTGCCTCTCACTTGCCAAATGTCAGCACCCCAGTGTGGGGCTGAGCAGAGGGGGAATTTGGGGGATTGATACCTGTGGGGCTCTCTGTGTCGGGGTGTTCTGGCCTGGGTAGTCCCAGCAGGGATTGAACTGCGTCACTCAGGGTCCCTAAAGGCACCCAGAGGAACACTCGGCACCTAACACCCACCTGTGCCACCGTCTGGTGGCTTTGCACCTAAGGCCACTTCTAGTCTGTCAAGCCTGATTAGGAAACAGGCAGAACGATGTTCCAGGCAAACTGAATCAGCCAAAAATGCTCACAATGCTGTTGTGTTGTTAAGGGGTTACACAGCCTTATAAGAGCTGCCTTTGATGTGGTAAGCTGAGACATGGATTTCAGTGCCTTGAGATGCCTGACATGTTTTGTGGAGCTGTTGTCGAAAAACTGTTAGAAGGGTTTTAAACAATTTGGTTAGTCAAGTTAGATTTGTCCAGTTAAGTTAGTCCAGACTATCAATGAGTCACCTCACTATTTCTTATGGTTTTGACCCCTGATACCTGTATTTAATTAGCAGCCTGTATTTGATTAGTAGCAGTTCACAGGTATAACTGCTGTGAGGTTCTCTGCATTGAGGGCTTTTTCTCCAGGAGAGCCTCATGACAATGGAGACCAACAGTGGAAGCACGATGAGATTCCTCTGTGGTGACAGTTAAATGACATAACTTAAACTACCCATGTGTCGCAGTGGACCATATCAACTGAAGTAGGCTACCATTTCCGCTAATGTAATAATGTGTGTGTCGTTGATACTCAGTCGGGAATTATTTGTGACGGCTGTGGGTCAGATTTGGTTTGAAGGGTGGAATCAGTGTAATTATACAAACAATGACACGGGGTACCCAGTTGAATTTGATTGAAATGGACTCAATGGCAGTGAGTTTTAATCAAATGATGGGAGTCAACAAATGAAATGGATCAGGGAGCCTTTGGTGTATTGGGACATGATTGAGAATGTTTTAGTTTTTGGGTTGTTTTATAGGCCTACGGTCTTAATTTGTCTCCTGTTTAGTCTGCTCCTCCCTAAGCCTCAGGATGAGCTCACAATGTGCAAACCAGTTTGCTTTCTCTTCCTGCCTCACACAAATGAACAGCCCCGCAAATGTCATTGCACTGGCAGCCTAGTAATCTATACACTAACCTTTTGCTCCAGTTTTGCTCTGCGAGGCACAAATAATCTTTTTCAATAACCAGCGCTGTGTGTATCTTCAGTGAAATCCATACTGTAAATTTGTGTTTGGTATTTATGAGGACATGCCTGTAGATATATAAAGCAATCACTGGGGTTATCTCATTCCTTTGAGGCAAGAGCAATCTACATATCCATGGCAACCACCAGCAGGATCACACTACCACCTCTTGTTAATCTCAAGAACCCTCATACAATGCCCCTTCCCCTCTGGTGTATGAACAATCAGCTGGCTCATTATGGCAATTGCTTTGTTTGCGTTTTCTTGTCAATGCTGTGTATTTTTAGCCCAGCAGAAATCTTAGGATCATGTAGTGATGATGCTTCACAACCACTCTGAGGCTGTTCAGAAGCAAGGCTGCAGTGGAAGACATTGTAATTTAATTACGGTGCCTTCATGACACACACACACAACACACACACACTCATATTCAGTGGAGGCTCTTTCACAGCCTCGTCTCGTGTGATGTAGGCGTAGAAAGCAAACAACAGGTGATAGGAAGCCTTCGTCGCTAAATGTAGGAGAGCAGTGCTGCACAGTGACTGTAATTCTTAACAGGAGGCTTTAGCTCTCCTCAGACACCTTTTCGTATACAAATATAGAAATGCATCTGATCTCCAGACATATTGAGAGTATTTAATTTGATATCTGAGAATGTTTACCTGATACCTGAAAATGTCAAATATTTAATCTCAACCTAAGATTATTTGAGATTTTCGACATTGCAACAGTATATTGGCTTGCTGTTTCTAATGCATTGGAATAGTGCAGTGAGCAAGACATCTGCATAATCTGGCAAAGCTTTGAATTTTCTGGCTGGCCTTTCTCACCCTGTTGAATCCTGTTGAGGGAGAAATGGTTCTGTTTCCTTCCATGGTGTGTGTGTGTGTGTGTGTGTGTGTGTGTGTGTGTGTGTGTGTGTGTGTGTGTTTAATGAGGACCCAGCACCCGAGGACTGTGCTACCAGAGCTATGTTTAGCCCCCCCACGTGTTGTCCCTGCTCCCCTCCTCCCTCTCTATCTCCTCTCTGTCTCACAGTGACGGCCACCTGCAGTGCAACATGCCCATCCATCAGACGCACACATTCTCAGCCAGTCATCTTTCTGTGTGCATGCGTGTGGGTGTGTCTGTGTCTGTGTTCGACGTACACGTTTGTTCACAGTAGGGGTGTAAATTGCATGGCAATTTGATTGAGGGTAACTGTAATTCAAACATATTAGGCCACATAGTTTTGTATGGATTGCAAAAGGCATAATTGAGAAGGTGTCCTGCTGTTTCTGTTGTTGGCAGTAAGTACTCAAAACCTTGTGCAGAAATGACAAGTGATTTATAGATTTAATAAAATGGAATATGTTGAGGGTTCTTTTGACTGTTTTGACTTTTGACTGTATAATTGACACGTATATGTACCATTTTGTAATTACCCTCCCAATAAAATACTGCTCAGCTTAACTGTTCGTAGGCTACACACAATTGTCTCCTCTTCTTTGGTTTTATCGTTCAGGTGGTTTTGTCCATCAACATAGAATGGCACTCAGAATGGTGATTATTTTGGCCCCCAATGCAGTCTCAGTACCATATCCTGTGACAGCCAAAACTCGCTGAAAGATGACTTCCATAGAGTGGGCGGGGACCAATGAATGGGCTGGCGGTGTATCTGTCTAGGCCTCTTGATGATAGCCAGGGATTTTCCGGCTTACCTGGCCAGCAATCTCCAAAAAGCTTTCAGCTGAGTGACGGGGAGCCATTGAGAATTGCCTTGGGAGCAGACTTTCCTAAATCAATACCCCACGCTCACATGTGGAGATGTGGAGTCACACCTCTACCCGATATGAGGTTGCTGTAGCTGCAGCCTCTGGTGATGAGCCGTATTCATTTATAATAATAAAGACTAAAAGAGCAACCTAAATTTGTTAGTGAATTTACACATAACATTGGTCCGTTATATATGCAGAAACATTAATGAAAAATGATTTATTAGACCGAATGGCAAACAAAAAGGGTTGGAAAAGTACGTGATGAAAGTTCTCTGCCTCTGTTCTCTGCCATTCCAATTGCTGGTGCATGGGGCATCAGGCATAACTATTTCATCTACAGTTCAAGTCTAGTATTTTTTAAAAGAGTAAAACATTACTAAATCTAGCTACTCCATTTTTGCAACTTAAATAATACAGTAAACTGTTATAATATGATCACTGAGAACAATAGTTAGACTACATACATCAGTGGGCCAAAATCGGTTTCCATCACACGAGGAAGAAATAATAAAATCATCTGCATATTTTGCACAAAGAGGACTGGTCACAGGTCCAGAGAAACAAGACAAATAACAGAGCCAATGTTAGGTAGGCTAATTGATTAGACCGCTTTAGATTGGGGAAGATTGACACACAAATAATTCTTAATTCTTAATTATTTTTGTTCTGATGTGAAGGCAGCAGCCTGTAGCCCATTGAATGTGAGCTTAGCCTGCTTACCAAGAATACCCATTGCCCACTTCACTGCTTCGACCAGAAGTTAATTTGTTGCTGATGGAGTTATTTCTCCAAATCCTTTTCTGTTGGATGCCAGAACGGTTTATCATTATAAATCCTTATAAAAAGGTTTGCATTTTCTAATGAGTTTATGTTTTTGACCCCACCAGTCTCAAAAATGCTGTTATTCTTAATGGGGAATCTTCAGTGTTTACCTGTCGTGACATATTCTTAACCAAATTCTGTTTTGTAATGCTCATAATGGTCAGTTCTGAAAAACGTCTGTAGATGTTTTATTCATGTATTTCAATGAAGATTCAGTTTGTAGTCCATTTCCCTGCACATTCATCAGAAGCCGTTGTTAACCTGCAAGATGGGCTTTAAGTTGATTTTCATCATTTCTCCAATTTGATATCTGAAGCCTGAGGTAATTAAGTGTCTAGCACTTGAGTTGGCCTTTTAGAATGTCTGCCCTGCATAAGATGGAGATTCAGCAACAGCTAATTGCTCAGTCACTCACTGGATGAGCGAGACAGAGAGAGGGGAAGTGAGACAGAGACAGAGAGAGAGATGGGGAAATAATTTTAATGCAATAGGGCCTAGAATGCCAAAGAAACCCCATTGCAACTGACAGCATCCTTCCTTCCCATTTCTCAGTTAGATAGGAAGTCCTGCTCTCTGGCAGAGTTTGATTGACAGGCCTGTGTTTGCCATGTGTGACATATGCTGAGCCTGGATGGTGGGTGTGTGAGGCACCAGGCTAATTAGCACACTGCACACAGCTCCACCTGTTTGTGTGAGTGTCTGTGTGTGTGTGTGAAGTGGCAGCCTTTGATATTCATTTATTTATGCGCTTTGATCTAATGATAGACCAGCCAACCACTGAATAAACTCACAATATAGTACTCAAGATTTAAGTTAAGCTGAATCTATTGGCCATGTCCAACACAGTCACTGAGCTGTAATGAGATACACACACACACACACTCTTGAAAACGTGCTGTCTTGCAGGTGTAATTGCTGCTGCTTGACACAGACTGCACACTTCACCCTCCACTTCACTCTCCCACCTGAGAGTGATTCGGCCATATTCATTACACACACACACACACACCGAGGTGAAGAGACTCATTCAGCTCCTCCTGTGGGCTCCACATCCTGGTTACAATGGGAGAGATCCCACAAGCTCATCTGTGTGCGGTGCGTCAACGGAACACTTTCAAGTCCACCTCCCCCGAGCGCTTGTGCTGTCTGTTGGCCCCGTTGCTACAGCAGGGGGGAGATGACACACATAAACACAAGTAGGGGAGCTGTCATAATGCCCACCCCCTTTTCCCCCAGCTTCCTTACTGCTATTTCAGATCTCTCTCTTTCCATAACAGCTTTCTCTGTGCTGTGAAAACACTCGCTTTGTTTATAGCAGCAGCAAGTGAGCTGTTGTTTCGCCCACGTTTGAAGCGAACGACAAACTTCGGCAATGTGGGTATCAGAAAGCGCTTTGATTTGAGGACGCAGCTCTCCGTACAAATGCGAATGTTGAGCCCAATTGGAAGATACAACATGTTAATCCTAATAAGTTTCAAGAGGGAAAAACTCCTGTGTGAACTAGGGGAATGCGTGGGAGAGTGGTGGAGTGGTGGTGGGATTGAAGCAGCCCAGCATGGAGACCCTTGAGATGAGATCAAAAAGTTTCTGTTCGCATCGCGGGCAGCTTAATGTGCCTCGCAGTAAATTGCTAATTAGGAGTAGTCAGACTCCGGCATGACTAATTAATCCGTTGCTAATTGCTCGTCCTTTGGCAGTGCAACTTTGAATGACAGACGCAACCACGCAGACACCCATGCACACACACAAACGCCCACAAACACACACACACACACTGCATCCTTCAGAGGAGCTGTCAGTTTGTGTTGTTCATGTGTTCATTCCAAACTCATTGAATTTGATGCTCGTCAAGTCTGTGTTTGTGTGTTTATATGTTTGTGTGTGTGTGTGTTTGTGTGCGTGCGCACTCCAGTTTCCAATTTGGCCTCTCAATTCAATAATCATGTAAAAAGCATTTTCAGACGTCGATCACAAGCACATCTGGTATAGCACATCCTGGTGAGCTCTGATTAGCTATCAGACACTATTGTGTTGCCTTTGAAGAGAGAGAGAGAGACACGGGTGCCTATTGACCCAACATACTGCTCCAAAATGACCACATCCTGCAGTGCTGAAGAATATTGATGACATCTGTTAATGCCATATTTATATGCCTTAGTTCTGAACAGTTTGTCATAGCACTTTATATAAATCACTTTCATTTTGCCACTTTCTTCCTTGGGAGGATGTTTGAAAAGACAATAGAGGACTTTATCATAAGGGGCATTTAACATGGCGCCTCTGTTAGCTGTGGGAAGTGTAAGGTGATGGCTGACATCACTCTGGGAGTGACATCTTGACCCAAGATGTTAGCTTTCAGATCAATACAAGAGAACAGAAATATATGCACCTGAAATCAACCACACACCACACACACACACACACACACACACACACATTTTTATTCTTGTATCTTAACACAGGGTAAGTATTGCAAATCCAAACTTTGGTTAGAAGTATGTCATAGAATTACATAGAGTGATCAGACAGACAGAGTGTATGCGTCTCCTAACTCGTCATGAACAGTTTATTTGTGGTGTCGTATTTCGTACCAACACACGTACCAAAACAACACTGGAAATGTGCTACCAATGTCAACATTTACAGCAACATTTTTAATAATTCTTGTTTTTTTTGTTGTTTTTTTTCACTGTTTTTCTTTGAATGGCCTCAGTTCACCGTAAAGGTGAACCCTTGATCTTGTTTAGTAGCAGTACTTCAGTGGCTTTTTCAATTGTTTTCTTTTGGCATCGATGATAAACCATTGGAAACCCAGCTGTGTGTGTGTGCCCATGCGTGCGTGTGTGTGTGTGCGTGTGTATATGACTCCCTCCCTTCTAACTCTTCTGTGATGCGGCCCTAATTTTGTTAGCCTCCCGTCTCTGCCAGCCCATGCGCGTGAATCATCCCTCTAATGCCGTAACCTCATCTCCTCCCGCCGTCCACCGAGCGCTAGGCTGCGCTTAGCCTGCGCCAGTGCGTGGAGGTCAAACCTGACACTGCTGCTTAAGGCCCAATTACAGGGTGTAATGAGTGGCCAGGCCACTGGGAACTGGCTCTCCAGCCCGGTTTAATGAACAATCGAGAGGAGCGTGCTTACACGTGTCCCTCTGCTCATTTAAGGCTAATGTGGTCAATGTTTAGCGCAGTGTATCTTCCAATTTACAGGGATGGGTGGGAAGCCACTTGGTGTCCACTCACTTGTGCTCGGCCGTCGCTGGTCACCTGGTGCCCGTGCGCTGGTCCTTGGCAGTCACCGCTCACAGGGTTCCAAGTATCACAGCTGCATCCCATCAAACAGGAGAAGAGGCAGACCAGTAAACTAAGGTCTACATTTCGGGCATTTTACAAACATTGAGATATGATATGCAGTGTAATGGATGAAGTTTGAAATGTTTTTTTTTCCTTTTGTATTATCTATCCATTGGCTACTCTACAGAACTCTACTATGACTAAGCCAGTGTTTTTTTTTTTTTTTTGAGCCAATGTTTTTTTTGTTTTTTGTTTTTTTTTTTTCAAAGCTGAGAGACATCTTTTAGCGTACCGAATAACAGTAATGTTAACCCTGTTCCTCTTCCTCTAGATCTTTGCCACAGTAATGAGAGGTTATTTGGTTTGTTTATGTATTTGGATTGAAATCCAAGCACAAAGTGGCGTTCTCTATTTCTGTCTGTAACTAGACAATGTGATGAAGCCTAAATGCTCCTGCTCAGATTGTTTGGAGTCTACTAACATACACACTGGAGTTTTTTTTGTTTTTATTTCCCATAATGGACATTCTTGATGATAAGTAGATATGACTTGATCCACTCACCATGTTTCTCAGTCCCCCTCCCTTGTGTTTTTATAGCTGCGTCTGTTAGGAACGGCTTTTGCGTACAGTTTATTCCCTGTTCTTACTTTGAGGTTTCACGAGTCATCAGGAGAGTTTTACCACCATTCAGGGCCTCCGTTTAGTGTACGTGAAATATGCTGCCGCTTTGGTGACGTCTAGAGTTCCACTCTCTCATTCTGCACCCGGCTCGCCCCTCTGTGCACTCTGCTCTGGTGTGCTGGCTGTTGCCCCTTCCTTAGGGCGTGTTTGGAAGTCGTTTGACTTGATTGGAAGTGAAAGAGGACATTGAGTTGTGTGCCAATGAACGTGTGTGTCTCTCTCTCTCTCTCTCTCTCTCTCTCTCTCTCTCTGTGTGTGTCACTGCGGAGGGTGAGAGTGGGGGTTGGTTGCAGCAGCAGTGAACCGTGGGTGGAGGGGGTGGGGGTTGACAGAGACCCAGAGAGAAGGGAGTGGAGAAAAGAGGGAGAGAGAGAGAGAAAGAGAAGGGGTAAGAATGAAAAACAACAAGCTAATCCTTCAGGATCAGCTGTGTGTGGGTGGACATGACTAACTACAGCTGGCTGCTCCCCTGATTTTAAACACACATACACATACACATACACATACACATACACACACACACATACGCACACACACACACACACACACACACACACTCACATACTAACCACACCTCACACCACACATTTGACACAGTCTTCAAGATGTGCACCTCTTTTGTCTCACCGACAGATAAAAAGGCCAGTGTTTACACACGCACATGTGCACAAACATACACATAGACACACACAGACACAACACATAGACACACAGAGCCACTGAATTAATTAGGACACGTTAAGGCACATTGTTTTAACATAACCTATCCCAGACATTGAAATAAGGAAGGAAAATTACGAGATTTCAAATAGGCTATAGCCTAGCTCACTCCACAACTAACAAAACATAAAAAGCATGACTAAGGTCCAGAAAAAATACATACCTGGTAGATATTTTGGTACCTTAGAAGAAATGGTATTGAACAGTACCTCAGAATTTTGGTACTGATTCATTCCTAGTTGATTTTTGAGTCTCGACCTGCTACCCAAGGCGTGTTTGGACGAGAAACTTTTGAAAAACAAGCAATTTGCCTGTAGGCTAATGTATTGTATTGTCTGAGTGATATTCCCAAACAAAACCTGGTTGGAATGTGTGGCTCAGTGACCATAGTTGAAATCACATTTCACAATGTTAATGTAATTTTAAAGATGTTTGCAAAAGGTACAACAGGCCTGTGTGTACTCTTTGACAGTCACATGATCTGGGAGTTGCTGGTAGAATGACCTTGTTGGTTTTGCCTTGTGTGCTGGGTGTCGGTGTGTAAACACACACGTGTGCATGCACACACACCCGCACACACCCGCACACATGCTTGTCAATTTCTACCCAGTGACCTCATATTTCTGTCTTGAGAATGACCCTTTTGTTGCTGACATGCGCGCGCACACACACACATACACTTCTCTAAGGCCTCATTGATCTAGGTGAATTTCTTCCTTGATCTGTCCTTGATCTCAGAGTCTTGTGTTCCGTCATCATGTCAGGGTAGTTTAGCAGAAGTGATTTCTGTTTGGATCAATAGACACAGTGGTACAAATTTGCTGTGTCTGACAGAATCCAGAAAGCATTTTGAAAATGGACTTTGGTGCCTCTGAAAGTCCAATTATTTTAAACCCTGATGATATGACATTTCCTCCTCACTCCCAAAAATTGCATACCCATTACAGTGTTATTAAGATTTTTTTTATCACAATTGCCATGTTAAGCCCTGATGGTGTAACCAGAAATGGAGTTGTCTTTGCATGGAGCATTTGTGAAGGTGTTTTGATTGACAGGTCTTGAACAAAAGGGAAATAATGAATGAATGAATTAATGAATGAATGAAACAAACACTGTTTCCTCAAGATGGCCTGTGATGGTTGCCAAGTGTCACGCAATTGCAGAACAAATGCATAATTAAAATAGCAACAGCTGAAGAATTAAAACGATTCAGACTCATCAAAACTAAAGCCTAAATGTAATTGCTTACTCTTTTGGCCCCCTGTGGTATTATCCAGGCATAATCTGTGGTGTGTCTTCAAATTTGATTTTGTGATTCCATCAGTGGAGACTGTTTTTGTGCTTGACATGCATTATTTAGTCTGCTAATGCTGTTTTAGAATAAGTCGTGTCCATGTCTGCAAAGCTCTATTAGGGTGATGAAAGTGCATTGTTAATGATGCTAGTAGCCCAGCTTTGGAACAAACTCTTACCCATGTTGCACAATGAGTCCTCTCGCCCTCTCTCAACTCATTCATATTATCACTGTGGAAGAAGAAGACTTAAAAAACACAAAATAATCAAATAAAATTGAAATAATAATAATATTAATAATCCTCATCATAACCATCATCATAATAATTCTGTTCTTCATTGTTGTTGACAGCTTTTTTCACACAAGTAGGCCTAGTGCTGAAGGTGAAGGTTGCTGGGTCCTAACTCTTCACAACCAGTACCTTAATTCTGTAGCCAGTCTCTATTGTGAAGTACTTTCAATAGGCTCTGAAGCTGGAGATGGAAAGGATTATTATTATTATTATTATTATTATTATTATTATTATTATTATTATGTGGAACAGATCACACTGATTTGTCATTTGCTGTCTATTACACAAAGGAGTGTGATATAAGGCTACTTGCATACAGGCCTGTACTCGTTGCTGGTGGTCATAGCCTTGGATGTTTGAAGAAGAGGCCAGTGCATTCTGCTATGGAAAGCCCTGTGAGGATGCCATGCAGTCCTGTCCTAAGAGAGTGGTCACATGCCCACAGAAGTTCAATGTGAGAGAAAGTATTGCACATCCAAACAAATGTCCTCCTTTCTTTGGAGCAGCAGAGTCTGTCATTTCCCTGTTAGTAGCTATGAGGGTATTAGCCTAATGTACAGGACCAGACTATACACTGGAATATTTTACTTCTTTTTGTTTTTCACACACACACACACACATACACGCACGCACACACAGTTCATCTGTTTTTAGGTGCTGGATTTTAGTGTGCAACCTAAGAAAAGGAAAGATTTGATTCAAAACTTCTTGCACAGATTTGAGTGTGCAGGTTTTTCTTCCTCTTCTTAAGATTCTACTTTCGGCTTCTGAAACAGCAGTCAATTCATGCTACCGTGTGTGAATGACTGGGCCATCTAATCTCGCATTGATAGTTCAAGATGTTTATCGATAGTGCAGTTTTTTTTTTTTTTTTTTTCCAGACGCACACACACCTCTCCCTTCCTGCTTCTCGTGCACACAAAGACCTCATCCAGAGACCTGACCAAAGGCTCTGATTTACTTGCGAGGTGACGTTCCACTGCTTATGCAATCCATCACCCATGACGACGCTGACCACACAGCAATTCTCCATCCCTAGCACTATGAGCCCCCCCTCCCCCGTCCCGCTTCCAAACCTCCCCTCTATGGTTATCATCCACCCCAGGTGTTTGGCTGGGTCGCTGGCCCGTGATGGATGTGCGGCTGGAAGCTTTGACTGTTTGCTCAAGGCCAAGGCTATTCCAACTGGCCGCCACCGTCACTGACGTTGCCATCTTCCACTTCCCTGCCTGCCCCCTGAGAGGGGAGATGGAGAGCACAGGGACTAATCCAGAGATGGGGCTGCACTCGCTAGGTTATTTTTTATCACCATCTAAGAGATAGCAGCTCATTTATTTACCCAGCAGTGGTTAGGGTAATATAAGCAAAATGGGGGCGGTGGCAAATATTAGATGTCAGATTATCTCTTTCTTACTCGTTCTCCCACTCACAGTCTCTTTCTCTCCCTTTCTCTTTCTGTGTGTCTGTTTGACTGTGTGTATGTGTCTGTGTGTGTCGGAAGGGGGGTACTCTAGCTGCTTTGATCACACACACAGAAAGACAGACGACATGGAAGAATGAAACTGACACATCATTGTGGTATCCGTGTCTCACACTGTGTGTGTGTGTGTGTGTGTGTGTGTGTGTGTGAGTGTGTGTGTGTAGACCTGTGTTGGAGTCTGACTGTTTATGTCTCTAAGAGAGAGAGAGAGAGAGTGTGTGTGTGTGTGTGTGTGTGTGTGTGTGTGTGTGTGTGTGTGTGTGTGTGTGAAATGCCACTGACTGGTGGTGGGTAGAAAGTCGAGGAACTCTTGAAAGGCCGCTGAAATGGCAGCATTCTAATGAGAGCCTGCACACATCTTCCCCACACTGGTGATTCACTGTCTCCTGCAAGCCAAAACTCCCAAAAGCATTAAGCATTGTCTCTTGCACCTCCACCCCACACACACACACGCTCATACACACACACACACACACGCTCACACTCACAATTGTCAATACTTCTTCCTGCTTTTCCTCTGTGATGCTAACAAAGTGCTCCACTTGTTTTAAAAAAGCTCTCTTTTAGCCTGTGTTTGCATTAACAAAGCTAAACCAAAAGCTTTTACCTGGTCAATAACAACCCTTTAAATGAGTCAAGTGGGGAAAATGGAGCCCTCTTTGTCACCAGTCAACCCTTTTTTTTAATATTTTTAGTTATTTAGTTATTTCTTTTTCTTTTTTTGCTTTGGCACTGAAAGTGCCATGGGGGCTAATGTTTTCTTCACGTTTTATTTTGGCACTGCGCCAGTCAGCCATTGTGTCGCTTACACTGTGCACAGAGTCCATTACAAGTGTCCATGAAACATTGATGCCTTTGATAAATAATTGAGCAGGCCTATTAAACTCGTGCCAAGGCAGTGCCCAGAGGAAACAGGAAGCAAGAGCTGTGTGTGCAAGGGGAGCAGTGGCCTGTCATGGACACACACACACAAACACACACACACACCACACCACACACCACTTACACGTACATACCTTAGGCTTAATGGTTATTTGTCAGTTGTGTCAGTCAGTTGTCGGTATAATATTGTGTGTGTGTGTGTGTGTATATGTGTGTGTGTGTGTGCATTTGTGCATGCATGCGTGCGTGTGTGTTTTTTCTGTGATTCACCCATGACTGAGTTGAGTGGGCTGTTGTGAGAGCCTGTGACAGACTGCTGCATCTCCGTGGTGTGATGGAAACGGAATGTGTGACATTTACCTCCAAATATTTCAGATATTTCAAAAACAGAGTGGGGATCTCAGAAGGGTAGATAGAACGGTGGGACAGCTCGGCCTCTGGGGTAGTGTACCAGTTCCTTAGAGCGTTGTCTGGAAGTGGTTTTTCAAGACAATCTGGACTGGAAGCAGAATTGCTGTGCCATTTGGAAGCACTTAGAATTAGTCTGGGGGTGGGTGGCTGGCTAAATACAATGACGCTAGAGACACTACATGTTGGTATGAAATCACCAAAATTATAATCAGTCGTATTGTTCCTGCAACACAAGCAAGTCAGAGCAGGAAGAGCACATACATTTCTTCCCTTAAGAGCATCTTTACTGCTAACAGGTATTGGGGAAGGGCCTTATATCATCTTACTGGAGGGATTTCATCAATATTGATGGCATTGTCGAGCCTGCTTATCAATTTGATTCTTTATCAGTTCTATTATCAATTCCTTACAATGGAGAACATAGTCTGCACAGGTTTTCAGTATCAACACATAAAATAATTATGTAGCCTACAAAATGCATTTGACTGCCAGCAGGGTTTTGGTCGATTATATATCATCTAGTATCTAAGTATCTAAATATCATCTAAGTGATGTAGTGAAGTAGGAATTACAGCAGTCTGACAGTTAGTGCTGACTAGATTAGGGTTAATAAAATAGCCCAAAGTCTCTGCACAATATGATGTAGTAACTGGAAAAGGCCTCTTAGCTTGACCCAGGCCAGACCCTGCTCACTTAGTCTGTTTGGGTCGGGTCTTACCAGGCCAGCCAGGGTAACAAACCGTAATGTACCACAGTGCCCTCTATGTCATGCAATGGAAGCTAAAGCACTTGGAAAGGTATAGTCACATCATTCTCGATGACGTTGAATAGTAATTTCTCTCTAAGAATAGTCTGGGCCCATGATGCTAATCAGCAGCGAAGTCTCCTCAGCAGACTCCCGGGACATCCCGATGGTGGTTGATGGTGTTTCTTCTCTCTTTGGTGTATCTTCACTCCACTCTGCTCAGCCCCTCCCCGAGGCTCAGGCCAACCCTTTACTCTCCTTCACTGAGTCCTCCTCCTCCTCCTCCTCCTCCATTCTGTCTGAGATGTCAGGCCTCCACGGAGAGACTCGTGTCTTCATGTCTGTGGGGCAGCAGCTGTCTGCTTGAATCCAGGCAGACCAACTCTGTCCTCAGTCCCCACTGAGCTTCTGAGCAGGCATCTGGTTTGACATGGTGCTCCACTAACGCAACACGACCTGTGCACTGAAATGTTGGCATGTCTTATCCCAGCAATGTCATTAAAGTGTCACAAAGATGTAATTGCACAATATGAATTTATCAGATAAAACAAGAAAAAAAACCTGACTTGGGGACACTTAAGGACTATACTAATGATTGTAATCCCAGTGAAACAACTTATTTTGTTTTCCAAAACCAAACTAATATTTTTCTCTGTCTTAAGTAAGAGTATGCTCATCCATTGTACTCATTCCTAGTGTTTCGTTGTGTGTGTGTGTGTGTGTGTGTGTGTGTGTGTGTGTGTGTGTGTGCGCATGTGTGCGCAGAGCTCTCACCACAGTGACAGCATCAGTAGAGGCCACAGCCCTTTCCAGAAAATCCCCAGGGGATGTGATTATTTTGCTCATCAGAGGCTTGTGCTTGTCTTCCTCAGCATTAGTAACTCTTTTCTAATGAATGGACATAAAGGAAAAGTTACGGACGAATGAATCACACATGCAGACTAATTAGGCATCCTCTTGAACCCTTGAAGACAGTGAGTGTCTCTTAAAACATGCACAGGTCAAGACATCCACCTGCAGAGACGCAATCAAAACAGTTAGTGATGAATGACTAATGAGCAGGTTTGTTTTTGTTTTTTTTTTTGTCTAGACAGCCTTCCTTGTTAAACCCTGTTGAGGGTTATTATTGTCCATTTGGCAGACAGCTTCAGCATATTTTGTATTTGTTCCGTTGATGCATCTTCTAGCAGTCGATTGTCAGAATTAAGGGGAAGCCTGCATACTATTTAACCACTTGGGAATTTTGTGATGATTTTCGGTCAGTAACAAACCCGTTACTTTGTGGGTTTGAGATTCTCTGGCTCTTGTCACCTTTGTGAAGTATGTGTCGTTCTTGTCAGGTCACGTTGGTCTTGCTCTTTCACTCCATGCTGCCTCACTCTGTCTGCCACACACATGTGGGAAACATCTGGAAAACTGGGGCCCTCATTTTTGCAGTTTCCAGCTCACATCTGTAATGACGCTGCTGGGCTTTCAAATAGTTGGCCCCTCAGTGTTTATTGGACTCTCTGTACCTCTCCCTGTGCACGAGTCTTTATGAGCTAATAAAAAAGCTTTTGTGAGATCTGCCCCACCTCTAACTTGATTTTGTTAGCAGCAAACAAAATATCTATTTTTTTCCTAATACATGCTCAGAGCTCCTCAGATGACTGTTTACTTTAAGTGAACAATCTTAATAGTCTCTTCTACAATTTTTATTGTAAGCAGGAGTGTTACAGAAAGGACTGCGGAACTTGTCTAGTAAAATGGTGTTAAAGAAGTATTGACTGATCCCCGACTCTTGGCCACGGATTTGTGTAGAGTGTAACATTGTCCAGGTTGTTTATGGTGAAAACTGCTATTTGTGTCCTGAACATATAGGTTCGATATAAGCTTAAGTGGCATGTCAAAAACTCATTGGTTTTCTCTCTGTCTATCTTTGCTACCCGTTCTTTGGCTCTGTAGGACCCAAGGAGCAAGCACAAGTTCAAAATCCATACCTATGGAAGTCCCACATTCTGTGACCACTGTGGATCGCTTCTGTACGGACTCATCCACCAAGGGATGAAGTGTGACAGTAAGTCTCATCCATCGCGATGCCCACTTGACACACACACACACCCTCCCAGCCACATGAACGTGATGGAGCTTAGATCCAGTAGAGTGATAGATCTGCGACCACAGTTTCACAGAAGATGGAGAGAAAGCCGTGGACAGAAAGACATGGATAGAGTAATAAATGAAGAGGTGCAAAGAAATAGAGAAAGAGATGAGGAGAAAGAGAAACTAAATCACCTCATACCTTTGCGCCAGTTTGAGAAGTGCTGATATCTGCTCTTCGTGACACAGTGACAAACCCCACGTGAGCAGTGGCAACCAGGCGAAACAGGCAGAGCAGACTAAAGACGGCACGTGATGATCGGCCCGTGTTCCCTTCCCGTCTTCCGCAGATTGCCTCAGACTGTCAGCGACATCAATTAACTCATCCATTCATCACCCCCTATCAGGGCTCGGCTGCCTGGCTCTAATTATAACTCTGGGCTAATTGGAGAATTGAGGCGACAGATGTCATGCATGTCAAATTGGCCTACTAGGGCTGATGGGGTTGTGGGATTGTTCTGCGTTTCAGCACACAGACACACACACACACACACACACACACACACACATACACACACACACACACACACACACACACACTCTCATAAGTCAGAGCAAAAGGGCCTATTGTTATTGATGAAAGCTCACTTTATTAGTGTCATTCCACCCTCCCACCTAATAACTGATTATGTTTGTTGCATAGTGGGAGAATAAATAGCATCATTTACTTTAGGGGTGCACTGGTGTGTGTATACTGTTGTGTATATATTTAGACTGTACTTGGACACCATGTAACATGTTTGCATACATATTAATGTTACGTAATATGTCTAAATTTGTGTGTGTGTGTGTGTGTGTGTGTGTGTGTGTGTGTGTGTGTGTGTTTTCTGTCCATAGCCTGTGATATGAACGTGCACAAGCAGTGTGTGATGAACGTGCCCAGCCTGTGTGGGATGGATCACACGGAGCGGCGAGGACGCATCTACCTGAAGGTGGAGGTCAGCTTAGACAAGCTGCAGATCACAGGTAGGCAACAACAACAACACACACACACACACACACACACACACACACACACACACACACACTATCCCTCTGGATTTGAAGGCCTTGTGCTTTTCTTTTTTTCACTGGATTCTGTTCCTGACATAAAGACAGTAAGGACAGTAAGTCTTTATGGTCAGCGCCTGACCGCAGGAGGAGGTGAGATTGAGACTATATAAGGAGTGTTTGTGCCCTGCTGCAGCCGCCATCCACCACAGGGATGCTCCGCTGTCCAAAGAGGAAATTAAGTCCTCTCTTTCCTGTCCACCCATGCGCTAACACTAACAGAGCACTGCCTTGCTGACCAATAGGCACAGCACATAAACATCTGCTGTTGGCCTCTTGTGAAATGCAGGCAGAATGATTTGAGGCAGTTATTACAGTCGAGGTGAATTCAGTTCAACAGTCCCAATATGTTTTTTTTTTTTTACTCTATGAATCTTTGCATTCATGAAAATGATCCTCACTGAATGATAAACCCAGGGAATTATCTTTATCTTTTGTGCACGCTTGCGTGCATGTGTGTGCGTGTGTGTGTTTGTGTGTATATGCATGCGCTTACAATTGGAAATTGTACAACAACCCAGGTCTGTTTTGATGACACAGCCATCTAGCCGTTTTAATATATCATATGAAATGACATGTCATCCACTATTGTGGACTCAATATCCTGAAGTTGTTCATCTTTCTAAAGCTTCAGGCGATTGTATTGGCAGCCTGTGTGCGCCTTCCCAGAAAGGGAATTTAATTAACAGTGCACAGATGCAAGGCCACTGACACTACACAGATTCTGGATTGGCTCTTTCTTCAAAGATGCATGAGGTTTGTGGCCATAGAGATGAGAGTGGAGGTTCAGCATGTTGCTACCAAAACATGCTGGGGGCCCTCTGTTATTCCCACGGCAGGCTTTGTTTGGCTGCGGCGCCGTTGACCGACACCTTTGGTATTTCTAGCTATGGTGGAAATCAGTGGGACATCTGCCATCTTTCACAGGCCACAGGAGCCCTTTATGGTGGTGCCATACTAATGAGCTGCAGAAGCAGCGTACAGAATGCAGATTTCCTGACAGAGCAGACATTTATACATCTAGCACCCAACACTGTTGGAAGAAACTGCCAATAGGTCACCTGTTTGTGGATGTACAGTGACTAGTGCCTTGCTTTGGGGTGGTATGGGTGGTGGGGGCCATTACAACTATTCATGAAAATCAACAGAGCTAGAACTAATTCTGGTTGCACCGTGATGGCAGAGTGACTTGGTGTCCAGGTCTCCATTTTTGTTGAATGCTTTTCGTTATAACATCATGTGATTTCTAATTCTGGTTGCACCGTGATGGCAGAGTGACTTGGTGTCCAGCTCTCCATTTTTGTTGAATGCTTTTCGTTATAACATCATGTGATTTTTCGAACTTCAGCGATGATGAGATAAATTTTTATTGTCTGTATTCAGACTAAAATCAATTTGAGGCTATAAAATATAAATCTATGAAAGCATTAGTAAATCTGGAGGTGACCAGACTTGTTCACGCTGTATCTTCTATTGTGCACATCCCAGATAGCAGCAAGCACAGTGAGTCCATTCTAATGAGGATGATTGACCGTCTGCTCATCAGAGGCGGCCACCCCAGCCCTACCCCACTGCTCCCACCTCTATCTACTCTACGTATGGATTATTCCATCTGGACTGTTTGTTGATTTCTCATGACTGCAGGGACCCTCCCTAGGCCAAACAGATCGATTGGCCACACGATTGGATCCACAATTCTGGCCCCATGTCCGATTTCAAATGAATCCTGGCACCAAGTCTGTGCGAGGCGTCCCTGTGTGCCCATGTCTGTGTATTATGGGATGCCACGCCTGTGGCTTTCCCCCTACCAACAGTGGTATCCATGTTGAGAGCATGTTGGGATCAGGTGGCACCACAGACCTGTGCAAGGAGAGAGTATTAGGTTTGGTGATGGGGTTCCTACAAAAGGCTCCATTAACAGCAAATTTGTTTTTGCAAAGAATTATGAGATATTTGTACAAAGTCATTCAAGTTGCCATGAAGTCAGAAGCAGATGGATGAAGATACCCAATAATGGGTGACACCACGTGGATTGTTCAGCAGTCTGCGTAGAGTGCCTCGGTTTCATGCCAGAGTAATTGATTATATGTTGAAATAAATTACAATCAATGAATCAATTTATCTTATTGAGTTTTTGGTGAACATGGTGGCGTACATATGTCTGTGTGTGAGGCAGGGTTCCATCCAAGGTTTTTTTTGTGTTTGAAACATTACTTCAATGCCCAGTGCGGCCATGCTAGAGATATGAGTGACAAGCTTCAGGTCACAGGTAGGCCATGATCCCCTGGAAACACACACACACACACACAGGATGTAGGATTGATTGCCTGGTCGTGGTAATGATGACAGCAGTGAAGTGAAGCATAATAAAAACAACACAAACCTGTAAGAAGAATGTCTCCCACTCATGTTCCTCAACCACATCACCACAGAGATGTTTTTAAAAGCAGAGCCCAACATTCCCTCAGGGTTTTGTTTTTTTGAAGGGAATCCTTTGTAGATAATTGCTGGAGCCATCTTAATGCCTCTTTAGACTGTTTTCTCTCTCTCTCTCCTTGGACCATTCGTGGGTGGTGTATTTCCTTTCAGAAAGAGTCTGAGAGACACTACCGAGCCGTACGCCTCCAGAATGAAAGCAAAGTGTCATGCAGCTGCTCGTGCATACTAGTGCATCCATAGTGTGCATATATTGATGGATGGACAGATTCTGTTGTCTGGAATTGACTGTGTTGTTTATTTCACCATAAACAACAACATACATGTGGAGTACATGTGGCACTGCACATGTGTTTTAAACACGTCACATTGCACCTCCAATCTGAAAGTGTGCTGCAGCCACTAATACATTCATAGAGTGTGCACATATTGATTAATAGCTGGACACGGGTATACATTGGGAAGGTTTTCCATTGTACATCACCATGAGCAATACATATGGAACCGTGTGTGTGTGTGTGTGTTTTTAAACATGTCTATGTGTGTGGTTTACTGTGCATTCCTCTGTTAGACAGTGTGTTTGCACTTGAGTGCCCAAACAGCACAGACTCCTGTGGCATAGCTTATAGGGGGGTAGAAAGCACAGACTCCTGTGGCATAGCTTATAGGGGGGTAGAAAGCACAGACTCCTGTGGCATAGCTTATAGGGGGGTAGAAAGCACAGACTCCTGTGGCATAGTTTATAGGGGGGTAGAAAGCACAGACTCCTGTGGCATAGCTTATATGGGGGTAGAAAGCACAGACCCCTGTGGCATAGTTTATAGGGGGGGTAGAAAGCAGAACTAATAGACAGAAAGAAAGAAAGAAAGAAGGAAGGAAGAAAGTGAAACTGACAGTCCTATTTTTGTCCACTCACCTGGACTGGGGCTCTGGTGTGTCTACAGTGGCACAGGCAGCCTCTACACACACACACACACACACAGACCTCCATGCACACCTCTTCCTAGTCTCCATACCTCATTGCCTCCTGATGACAGGGCTTATGATCACCCCTTGCCCTCAATAGCATGGCAACGGCTGCCATTCTGTATGTACCCAATAAGTAAATCTGCCAAAACCGCCTTCAGCCCAGTAGGCTGTAAAAGGGTTAGCTGCTCGTGTGCCATGTCTGTGTCTATGTCTGTCTGTAAGGGCTAATCCTGAATCATGTTTGGGTTGGTCAGGGGCTCTGGAAAGATGCAAACATCTGAGTCTGATGAGCCCTGACTTCAAAGGAATAAATGAGTGATGCAGTAGTGCAGAAGAAGTGTGTGTGTGTGTGTGTGTGTGTGTGTGAGAGAGAGAGAGAGAGTGTGTGTGTGTGTGTGAGAGAGGGTTATTTGTCTATGTGTGTGCATGCTTTGTGTATCTGTGCATGTTTGTTGACACACATGCACATCTGGGTGCACACTCATGCACACAGTTCTCATTTTACTGCCTTATCCTGTCAGTCAGCAGATGCAAAAGGGATCATTACTCCAGAAACGCGTTGAGGGCATGTCGGCTCCCTGTTCAAGGACTGCGGCAGCCTCACTCGACCCAGGTCGCTCACATGCCACTATTTATGAGCACGTGATGACCTCATCATCCATGTTCTTTAGAAACTAAAGAGAGAATATGAAGGCAAAGACTAATCATTGACATGATGCCTGAATCCCAATGTGCTGGCTAAACTTTAAGCCCTGGACCCTTGAACACTGGGATTTGGGCATTTTAACCTTGAGGTAAGGGTTAAGTCTCAATACATTCATGGTTTTCACACATGTTGGGTTCAACAGCAAAACACTTAAAAACCCCTAGAGGGTTTTGGCTTCAAAGTTTGTGTTTATGGGTAGGGTGCATCCTGATGGTGGAATAAGGCCCACTCCAACACTACATCATCACAGTGTCTGATGTTGGCTACTCTCGTTACCAAACTTGCTCCGCCACCCATGCTGAGAACCGCACTTGTCAACAATGTGAGGGGAGTGATCCAAATCTACAGTATGTCATGCCAGGCACATGAAGCAAAAGGTGACCTTTTCAGCACGCCATGAAACAACTGTTGCCACATTTCTAAATGTTGATGGAGCTCGGTGTCCTTTTTTAGTCAGTATTATTTAATACAGCGTAGCAAGTCTCTGGGAAATGGCATGTTGTGGTGGACTGAGAGACTCTTCTGCCTGTCCAGCTGCTAACCAGCTTTGAGGATTTCGGGAGAAACTGAAGGAGTGGAGCCTTCTGGGATGCCTGTCTGTGGGCCTGTAGTGATGCATTTGTGGTCTACTGGGACCCATCCCACACACATACAGGAAGCATCCTAGCAAACTGCCTGTTAGCTCTAAGAAGGGAAGGATAGCGTGACATACACAGAGCTGTTTTACATTCAAACCCCATCTTACCCCCTGACTCTTGAGAGAGAAATCTGGTTAAAGGGACTTTGTCAAATCAGCCCTTGCCCTTTCACACAGCATCTGTTAGTGGTTGCCCCAAACTGCTCAGAGTAGTTAACATCCTGCAGATGTTTCTGTTGCCGAGTGGGAACAGAGGTCGAACCTCAGAAGCCCCGAGAACAAAGACAAACTAGAGGAGACTATCTGTCTCACATAAGCACACTTAAGCTTGACGGCCTAAGTATACGTTCACGTCAAGGCTGCAGCCGCATGTTACTTAATGCCTTGGATCTTTGCGTTCAAAAGATGTTTCAGAATTGCATTCCAGAAAGCAGCAAACGTTTTTTCCTCCCCTCACAACAATGTGGTAGCTATGCTGATCAAGGCCATGACTCTAGGAGTAAATAAAAGAAGCGTATTCTTGTGTTCTGTAAGTCAGCTGTCTTGTCATGGGCGTCGATGCACCGCGTACTGCCAATACCTCAGGACTACATGGGGGGAAAGAATGTGATCAGAAAGGAGAGGATGCAGACTGAACAAAGAAGGCAAATGAAGTATCTGAGGTTTTTGACGGCTCTGGTGCTATGGTGGTATGACTGTTTAAGAGCGTCCACCACAAGCTGGCCTTGTTCCCCTGCCACAGACAAACAACACCCTTGTTCCTGAGTGTGTGTGTGTGTGTGTGTGTGTGTGTGAGTGAGAGACAATGGCATTCATGGGGTCAGCTCACACCACATTCCCTCTGCTGCAGCCTGTCTGACGTGGCCTTACGTTCCCTTTCCCCAGCATGCATTGATGCATTGCACCCCGAAGAGACCAACAACTGGACCCGAGGACAGACAAGAAAATATTTAGTCTATTACCGTCAGTGAACAAAAACAGCATGTGTGTGGTCTGTGGTCTGTTTTTGCAAAAACATACAGAAACAAAACACATAAAGATAAAAATGTGTATGTGAATACAGTTTTGAAACTGCATGTCTTTTAGTATCTCCAATTGTTTTTGGCCAGCCTGGATTTGGATTGGATAAAGGGGGAAAACAAGGAATTTTTTTGGACCAGACAGCCAGTGTTAATTGCACCCTGCTCATCTCAGAGAACATTCTAGACATAGTATAATTACAGTAGTGTAATTACAGCCAGAGTGGGCCTCTCCCCCTGTGCATTCTCCAGCCAATAGGCCCAGCGGTAAAGCTTCATTTAGCTTTGCCTTTCATTTAGCTTTGCCTCACTCCGTATTTTTTACTGTCAGGCTTGTATCATTCTCTTATGCGCTCCTTAAATACCCCTCTTTTCGGTTGACTTTTGGATGTAGTGTGCTTTATTGTGTGTATTATTTTATTTACACCCCCCCCCCCCCCTTAGTCCCATATTTTCTGCTCAAAGATCCATTTTATAATTTGACAGGAGGTTATATGGCTGAGGAACCAAAGTACCTACAAAACTAGAACCTTTTCCTGGCATTTAAAAGCAGTTGCTTTTCATCTGCACGTAAAAAAAGACCTTTGTGTTTTCATGAAGGCACCCATTTGATTAGATCTTCCACAGAAAACCACAAATGCTTTTTTGTGTGTGTGGGTGTGTGTGTTTGTGTGTTTCTGTTTTTCAGATTGCAGATATGGAGGTGTGTGTGTGTGTGTGTGCGCGCGCGTGTGTGTGTGTGTGTGTGCGTGCTTGTGCATGCGCATGTGTGTTGGGTTGTGAAAGAGAGCTTTTTATCTAACACTGAGAGTCAGAAACGCCCAGTTTATGCCAGAAATGCCACCCCAGTATTTTCCACTGTGGTCCAAATTTCAATGGAGCTGTTGATGCTCAGTATTGCACTGAGCTCTGGGAGAGGCTAAGTGGGGCTGGTTAGTTAGCTCATTCCTTTCCCTCCCCTGTAGCTCAGAGTGCATAAAGAGCTCCTCTGTCAGGCTGGTATCACTCAACTACACCAACATCTCAGTGCCTCAGCAAACTGTAAATCAGTCCGCAGCTCCCACCACAACACAGAAAGAGAGAGAATGGGGGGGTACAGAGAGAGGGGTGAGAGAGAGAGTGTGTGTGTGTGTGTGTGTGAATTGTTTGTGTGTGTGTGTGCGCGATCCAAAGAGGCTGGAAATGGCTGCAGGGTAAAGCTCTGTCAGGCAGCTTAAGAGGTGTTTGCCCAAGGAGGACAAACACAACAGCCAACAGGAAGTGGGCTTCTGTCACTCTTGAGACACTAGTGGTTCTAGTGGCTGTCTCTATACTGCATGTGTCTGGGTATGTTTGTGTGTGTGTGTGTGTGTGTGTGTGTGTGTGTGGATGGTCGATTAGGTATGAAAGACGGTAAGAAGACACACACACACACACACACACCAAAAGACTAAAGACTAAGAAACTCTTTGTGGCTTGCCATTGGTATGCTATGGTTCTGCAACTGTGTGCCGGTCTTTCTTTGTTTGCCTGTCAGGCTACCAACAGGTCACCAACTCCACACACGCACACACTCACACACACACTTTTGCATGCTAGCCCTGTCCCACAAACAGATATAAGCACCAAAGCTTGCCTGTTTCTGAGCTAGTTTCTTATTTTTAAATGCAGCATGCCCCTAGGGGTCAAAGGGTCACAAATCACACACTCAGCCCTGTGACACAGGCACCTGAGCAGAGACCAGTTAGAAACTGTGAGAGGGAGAGCACTGCTGTTCACTCCAGCTTCCTCTACACGTTGACAGATCACTTTAGGAGGAGATACACAAATACATACTGTAAGATCTACACAGCGAGCAACGGAAATGTGATTACATAGAAGTGTGTATAAAGTAGAGTATTGTACCACCCCTATTGGCTGACCCTATGAGGAGACCATGGTCATGATGCAAGCACAAAGCGGAGAACAAAGCCAGCAAAACAACTTCTGACACACACAAACACACACACACACACGAACAGACTGTGCCGAGACATAAAGAATCCTCTCCCTCGCCCCCATACTCTCCCTCTGTCAAACCCTCTCGTTTCTTGACCTTTTTTTCCCCTGTGATGAGTCACAGAAGCGGCCTGGTAAATGGTATGTTAGCTGGTCTTGACTCGTTCAGTTCTATGTCATCATGGGCATAACTGGTTGATGGTGTTTCACCCATCATGTAACTACTGTATACAAGCCGTTAGTGAACTGGAGGTGGAGGGCTCCTCCTGCTGGCTAAAGAGAGAGAACCTGTGCAGATAAGTTACTGGGGGGAACTATTTGACGAATGACTGCTCTAACCATAGTTAGTTGTTGCTTTCCTGTGATTGTGTCACAACCTTGGCTAGCTTTCAGTATGAAACTTCTTTCACTTCTGCTAAGGTTTTAGATGTCTGGTTTGCCATTTCTGCTCTGTGCTTGGGTAACATTACTATGCACCTTCAACATTGACAAAAATGGCCACAACCAATTACGGAGAGGTAGAGAGAGAGATGGTGCCACCTTGTTTCTCTCTTGTGCCCCTGAGACTGGCACAGCCGTGGCCACTGACTGCTTTGCATGCATGGGTTAACCATTGGTGGCCATTTTAAATATTCAAAACCTAACCTTTCTGTGGTGCTGTGGTGTATGCAGGCCAAGCACCTTCAGAAAAAAGAGGGGTGTCTGTCTTCTTTCTTTTCGACTCTGCATAGCTTCACCTTGCTTTGTTGCTTTTTATCTTTATTTTTGGAGTCAAATACACATTATGGAGATTTTAATTGTTTTGTGTTTACCAAGGTTTAATTCAACTCTCTTGCAGGAGCTTTCGAGGCACTCAGCTAATCTAAAACTAAGATCTTAAAGAAGCATAGAATAATATTTTTTCATAGTTTATTTTCTACTTTTCTATAAATTTATTTTTTTGTTGTTGTTGCTCGGCAGAGAACTTGTCATGATATAAGTTTATTTGTTTTCTGGGAAGATCTGTGGCCTTTGTGTACACACATGGACTGCACAGCTTGTTTGCTGTATTCTGCGCTGCCTCCATCACCCTGTCTTATTGCCTGCATAAACAGGGGCGTGTATTTAGCCCTGTAGATAGAGTACAGATGGAAGGATGGGTGGAGGATGGAGGGCTGATGAGATGATGGTCTTCAAAGGGTGAGAGGATCTGTATGATGTGTTAATGATATACACACACACACACACACACACACACACACCTCCACACCTTCACCGGAGGAAGCCTGGCTCACTGATTCTCTGTCTCTCTTCTTTCTTTCTTTCTCTCTCTCTTCTCCTTTTATTTGTTTGTTTGAATGCAGCAGACCTGTTGCAGGTGTTCCCTTTCATTTCCTGTATTCAGACCATCTCTATTAATATCTTTCTCTTTGCTCCACAGTCCCTATTGATTCTCTTATTTAATCTTTCTCCCTCTGCAGCTTATAATCATTGACTCACTCACTCACTCACTCCATTCATTCATTCATTCATTCATTCATTCATTCATCCATCGCCATCTCTGTCTCTTGGTCATTCTCTCTTCTTTCTTTCTTTTTCTCTCTCTTTGGCTTCACTCTATTGTTCCTTCTCTTCACTCGCTCACAGCCTCGCTCACAGCCTCTCACTCGCTCACAGCCTCCCTATGGATGTGCTTGTCAGAACTCACCCTTGTGCATCGTCTCCATCCCTAAACACATTAGCCTCCTGCACCCCTTACTCCCCCTTGTCCTTCCTGTCCCAAACCCTCCCAACACCCCTCCACCAAGACAGGAACCAAGAGCTCTTTTAAAGGCCCCAATGCCTTGTGGGTTGGATTATGGATGGATTGTGTCCAGATCTACCGTGCATGTAACATGTAGTGCTCCTTAGTACTGGAGCCAACGATATAAGTCATTATGTAGAGTCACCACTGAGGGTGAAACAGGATGGCAGCACACTGACACAAATAAGAACCAACTGGGAATGTTTACTGTGTGGGTGGTGTGTGTTTGTGTTTGTGTGTGTGTGTGTGTGTGTGTGTGTGTGTGTGTGTGTGTGTGTGTGAAAATATTGACATATATTGTGTATATTGCATATTGTGTGTGTGTGTATTGACATACAGTACATAGGGGTTCTCTTGTGTGTGTGGTAGGGGAGGGCTGGTTTTGTCAGTTTGTTGTACTGTTACCACACCCATGCACCCAAGTTGCTTTGGGACCCTGAGGCTAATGAGGCGCTAATGTCTGTGTGGCCTAGAGGTTGTTTACTTGGTGCCTCTGGAGACTTGCCCCCACTCCCTCTGAAACACTGCGTGTGCGTGTGTGTGTGTGCATGTGCGCACGCTTGTCACAACCCATCAAACCAGTGCAGTTAGGAACAGCTTTGCTGTTGCATTTTCACTTTCCTCGCCTTCCTGTTGACCGGAAGTAACAATTTGCAGGAATCACAGCGATGTTTAGAGTTTTTCTCTGCTTGTTGTTTGTTTGTTTATTTGAGATAACTTAAGGGCTTGGACTGCTGCTGCTTGCAGCTGGAGCACACCCTAGAGTAATTTTATTTAAGCACTGCATCACTTCCCATATAATAAGTGTGACAGTGGTCTTTTCATTTCTGAACAAACAATTTCTAAATGAAAATCTTTTATTTATTTTAGGGCACTAAAATCTGGAGGGTGCTCTACGTAATGTTTAATGATGAATACATGTATATGTAGAATAGAACAGAGAACTGATAGAAATAAGTCACTCAAAAGTCTCTTAACTCTAAATACTGACAGTTGTTCCTTAGTTGTAAGTAGTTTCCAGCCAAAGCTAAATAAGTGCACGCTTGTTCTGTTCTCTGTTCTCGCTCAGTGACCGAGGGTAGAAACCTGATCCCCATGGACCCTAACGGTCTGTCCGACCCCTACGTGAAGATCAAGCTCATCCCGGACCCCAAGAACGAGACCAAGCAGAAGACCAAGACCATCCGCTCCTCCCTCAACCCAACCTGGAACGAGACCTTCACATTGTGAGTGCTTGCATCAAGAGATCAATTTGATTTGATGTATTCTTGTGCTGTGAATATTCCAACATTAGACATTTATTTGTGTGTGTGTGTGTGTGTGTGTGTGTGTGTGTGTGTGTGTGTGTGTGTGTGTGTGTGTGTGTGTGTGTGTGTGTGTGTGTGTGTGTGTGTGTGTGTGTGTGTGTGTGCGTGTGTGTGTGTGCGTGCGTGCGTGTGTGTGTGTGCGTGCACTCAGTAAGCTAAAGCCTACTGATAAGGACCGCAGGTTGTCTGTGGAGGTGTGGGACTGGGACCGCACCACCAGGAATGACTTCATGGGATCCCTGTCCTTTGGCGTGTCAGAGCTGATGAAGGCACCCATTGTTGGCTGGTGAGTTAGGCCGTGGCGTTTGCGTGTGTACGTGCATGTGCGTGTGTACGTCTGAGTGTGTGTGCGTGCGCGTGTACATCTGTGTGTGTGTGAGTGTGTGTGCCCTTTTCGAGTGACTGTCTCACCATCTCACTTTCACTTAGCAAGCCCTAAAAATGTCTTCCCCCCTGCCCCACACCCCTCCTGCAGGTTCAAGCTGCTGAATCAGGAGGAGGGCGAGTACTACAACGTGCCCATTTCCGAGGAGGATGACGGCAACGAGGAGCTACGGCAGAAGTTTGAGGCAAGTCCCCCCACCCCTAACAGGAGCAGGAACACGCAACAGCACAACACACAATCTCCCTCCACCTGTTCCCCAACTTCTTTTTAGTAGATGTTGGGCCTCATTGGGCCTCATTCTCCAATGTGTCTTTTTAAGAAGGTCCTTAAAGGTGCTCTTAAACCTCAGAATTTGTCGTAGCTTTATTCTTATCATGCTGAATCCTATTTCTTCTTAAGTTTAGGGAGTGGGTCAGTGTGCAATAATTAGCAGAGGTAAACCCCCATCATTCCCCATAAAAGGGCACAATACTGCAGGGCTGTGTGCAAACAAACAGATAGAGAAGTTTAGGAACCCAAATAAAGATGTAATGAAGGCAGGATAATGGACATCAAACATAAATAAACGTAAAATAATACAAGAAATGAGCCTTCATTTTTCATTTACTGTTTTAGCGAGGCACCATGCTGTTGTACCGCATATTATACAGTATATGTGCATGACAATTTCATTACCGCATATGACAACTTTTTAAAAAAGTGAACAATAAATAAGTTCTTACAGTACAAGCAATACTTGCGGATTTGATGTGGAAATTTTATTTGTTATATTTATTTTACTTTAAAACACAGTAATGATTAGTAAAATAATGGAAATGACTTATAGATTAATAATAAATAATAATTTAAGAATTATGCAAATAATTATAGATTTACTTTTATTAAAAAACATTTGTAAATTATTAAGAATATGTATTTCAAATTCATGATAGTGTACAACTGCAGAATTGATGAAAATGCAGTAACCATTGATTTTGTCTAACAACTCAGTGCCTAAAGTTTCGTAAGGGTGCTCTTGAGTGTAGATTTTGTTCTTACCAAAGAATAAATCCCAATAAGAAAACATTGGTGAATGCCAGAGTCTTTGTGAAAACTGGGTAAGTGGGGTTTAAGAACAGATTTCTTCGTAAGCATGGTTGGTGAATGAGGTCCATTGATTCTGGAAGCCTTAGATCCATCAACAATACCCCCACACACACTTACAGAGACAATGAAATGGTTTGCACTGGGGCACTGATATCCTGAGGGAGGTGGGTGAATCCATGGCTGAGATTGTTCATCTCACACTGACCTTTTATTGTTTCTCAAGCAAAGATGGAGAGGACAGGCAACTTCTTTCTCAAATCAACAATCAAAAGAGATATGATTCAATATCCTTGCCACCGCTGATGTGTTTGTAATTGGTTTGTATGTTCGCACTGCTTAAGTGTGTGTGTGAGTGAGTGAGTAAGTCAGAGGGTAAGAAGGACTGATGGTATACTGTAAGATGGCAATGAGTTGATCTCATTGGGACTAATATACCCGCTATTAAGTTGGCTCAGGTCATTAAAAGTGTTTCTGGGTGATGTGATGAGACACTCAGACCCCATTAAAGTACCCTTTAATGGAATCAAATGGTCTCGCCACAGCAAGAACTCCAGTTTGTACGGACACAGGCCATTTGCATTGGGCTTTATAAGAAAACTACTAGGGCTAAGGACAGCACTGTGAGAACTGACATGGATGGAGAGAAAGACTAACAGAGAGAGGGAGAAAGAGCATTTCAGGGTGAACTGTTTGTCATGGCAGGGTTGCCAGAGCTTAACCATTCTTGACTTTGCCATGGCAACTGTTGCTGCCACTGATCTTGGCTACTGATCTTGGCTGATTGTGTGTGTCCATCCCCACCCCACTCCCCTAAGACCTTACACACAAACATACATTTGCTCACACACACACACACACACACACACACACACACACACACACACACACACACACACAGACTTAACTTTGACTCAGAAGTACACCAGCACCCCCAGTGGTCTGTAGATGTAATGACCCTTAGTTGATGACAGAAGACTGTTGCAGTATATATTACATACGTTGGTACATTATTTTTTTTTTTCTTAAACCATATATACACATTCACTTTTTCTCTCTCACTCACACACACACACACACACACACTTAATGGTCCCAGTAAGACCAATATCACTTTATATGTGCACTTGCTCGTCACCATAGAAACGCCCAAATCTAGCGCCAACAGACACTTGTCGATGACGCAGTCGCCAGGGGTCTCGGTGGCAGCATGATGGTGGGAGACGTGCGGTCACCTGCGTCAGAGCCGCCCGCCGGAACGATGCCAGACATCAGCTGCCTGCTTCTCAAGCTCAGCTCAGCCAGCCTCTCTAATGGCCACCCTCACACACTTCTATTTAAGTTCTCACACACACACACTCACACGGCCATACACACTCACTCCCTTTCATACACAAAATCACACTTGTATTCCCTTTCTCGATCTCTTTCACTCTCTCTGTCTTTCTTACACACACACACACACACACACACACACACACACACACACACACACACAAACAGAGAGAGAGAGATGCACACTGTTTCATCTGCCCTTACAAAGCACACACACATACATAAAGTCGCTCCCACAGTGCCACACACCACACAGCACAGCAGTCATTACCACCTCTCCTCCCAGCTGAGGGGAAAGAGGGAAAAGCCTGGCAGCCCCAATGCCCACGTTCAGTTCAGTCAGCGGTGGAGTCAAAGCCCAGAGATGAGAGAGAGAGAGAGAGAGAGAGAGAGATAAAAGGAACAGCAGTGCTGGAGCCATCACTGTGCTGGTCTGCAGCCATTTACCACAGCGGGAAACGCATTCACTAGCCCACACCTCTTCTTCCCCTCCTTCTTCCCCACCTCCCCTCTCTTCATCCCCTCCTCTCCTTTTCCTCCTCTCTTCTTCCCCCCCTCCCTACACCGGGCTAGATTTAGTTAGCCTTGTTCCATAGGCTCATTGTTCTGCTTCTTATTATACTTTCCAGCTCAGAGTCCAACAGCAGGTGGTGGTGATCTGCAGACACCAGGCCAAGTTGCTAGGAGCCTAATCAGCATGCCATTCTCTCCTGGTGAACACGGTGTAGAGTTGTTTAGAATTCACCCTGGCCTTATTCACATGTGTTGTGCTGTCCCAAATGGCTTCTTTAAATGGCTGTCTGGTTTGGAGATGATTTGTCTTTCTCATCATGAGTCACAGTCTGTAGTCACTAAATGCCATTATTCTCTCACTACCTTAACTCCCATCTTCTTTGCAGCATCACTTTCTCTCCACCTCCTTCTTTTCCTCTCTCTCTCTCTCTTTTTCCATCTTTCTGTCTGGTATTCACCCGCAGTCTTTTGCTTGTCTGCTGGAGGCCCACTGGTCTGTCTCTCCATCCCTCCATCCCTCCTGAGCCTGTCCTCTCTGTATTAACCAGTACTGCCCAATGTGTTTCTCTCTCTCCCTCCTGCTCTCTCTCTCCCCCTCTCTCGTGCTCTTTCTTTCTCTCCTTCTCTTCCCCCTTCTCTTCCAGGACCAAATTCATTTACACCTTCTCAAGGTATACTTTGTTCCTTCTCTTTTTCCCCTCACACCCCCATTTTTTTTTTTTTTTACCTCATCCTGCCGTGTCATCCCTGGGTGCATCTCTTTTTCTCTCTCTTTCTTTATCTCTCTCTCTCTATCTGTGTCTCTCTGTATCTGTCTCTGACTGTCATCCTCTTCCTTTAGCTGTCTCTCTCTCTATCCATCTGATCAGTAATAAAACTTCAGCAAGCAGACATGTTTTCTTGCTGATTCCTTCCTGAGAGCCTGATGTATTAAATGGATGATAAAGTTGTTCTAGTGAAGATTATTGATTTGCAGTGGTGCTCCATTTATCTGTTAATATCTGTTTGTCCCCTCACTCATCCCTGTCTCTGCAGTCAGCCAAACATATCAAACATCTGCTCCCTCTCTGCACACACAGTTTTGTTTTTTTCTATTGTTCCTATTTAAGTTGGAGGTGGAGATGGGTGCTAACATTTGCCAATCATTCAAAAGTGTCGTACCAGGTCTGATAAGATCTACTGATGGTGTAGCTGAGTAAATGATTGGTTAGGCTGTTTATCTGCAGCACCCTCCATGCCTTAGTTTCTCTCTCAGATTCTCTCAGATTGGTATAACTGTGTGTTTGTCATGAGTAGGCATCATAACTCTGGGATGCTGCATTGTGCTCGTGACTCTTTCCCAGGTACCCCAGAGGGGTTTGTCTTGAAATGGACAAAATATGGATATTCAGAGTGGCAATTGCAGTATATGTCCACTAGGTGTCCACGGAGTACCTGGGTTTAGTGTAGAGAGCAATGATTGAAAGTCACTGACAGAGAGAATCACTACAGTCAGTTTAAGATTATGCATTGTGTATGCAGTGGACAGTAATGGGACCATCAGATGTATTTTAGCATGTGTCTGTTATCAATTGTTTAAGAAAAGGTTTAATGGAAGAAAAATAATGGAATTATGTCCCTATTAAGAAATTTCTTAAGCTACCACTAGAGGCCTCCCACTTTATTTGATTGTTGTTGAGCTTTACCGAGTTAAACCACTTCATTCTAAATGAACAGCTTGGAAACATTTGACACATTGTAAAGCTGATTACAATACCTTTCAGACCCTCATGTTAAACCAGTTATTTGAGCTATGCTCATATTCCCCTGGGTTAGTGTTAGGATCCGTCGGCCACCCAGTTGTATTACTCATACAGTGTCTGGGTAATTAGATGTGCTTAGTACCACACTGTCAAATAAGGTGCTGTGCTCTCAAAAGGGACATGGATGATCAGTTAATTAAATCTCATCACAACTGTCATTCTCTTTTTCTCTTCATTTCTTTTTCACTCACTCGGTCATACACTCAGTCACACAGTCATACACTCAGTGGTCACTCATACACTCACTCACTCACTCACCCACCCACCCATCCACATTACCTCCTAATTTTCTGTTCCTCGTCTCATTCTTCTTCTTTTATGTGTTCATGTGTTCTTCATGTTTTTGCTTCTTTTTGCTTTCTGTAGTTCTCTCCTCTCACCTCCATTTGTCTTTTTCTTTCTCCCTCTTTCCTCTCCTCACTCTCCATTACCATTATTATTTGAAATTGTTTTTATCCAGCCATGTTACAGGCATTAGGCAGCTGTTTCTCATGTCCAAACCTCCTCAGCCAATGGAGGCTCCTGCAGCTGAGTCATAAGCAAAGAGCTACATGACACATGGCTCATCTGTGCGTGTGTGTTTCTGCATTTTTGTATGCGCGTTCATGTTTCCATGTTTCTGTGAGGGTCTGTCTGTAAGTTTTTCTGCATTTCTACATATGTGTGAATGGTGTGTGTGTGTGTGTTTGTGTGTTCACCTTTCTCCTGTGGTTGCAGGCTGTCAAAGTCAAAGAAGACAGTAAAAGTAAAAAGCAGCGTGCGAGGGTAGGTCACCTAGGCCGGGCACCTGGGTTTGGCTTGGTTTTTTTGGCTCCTGCATTTCTCTAGCTACCCAAAATGGCCGCTTAATTAACCCCCTACTTCTAAGTGCACGGGTTAACAGATCTTCATCTGCCAGCCCAGACTCTTGAAGTTGCTTCTTTTGTGTGTCTGAAATTTGGTGTTGATGCTACATTCATTATTAGGACTCTTGTTATGAAACGTAGATGAAGTGCTCGTTTGTCGCATTGGCATTTGTGAAGCAACATGTAAAGAAAAGTGTTGGCTTGGATGGGTAGAGTTAAAGAAGAGAGTTGAAAGACACAGATACAGTCTGATTGCAAATAAAGGTTTTGCTTTTGAGTGTCAGTTTTTGTTTGTATGTGTCTGTGTGGTGTTGGACTGTTCAGAAAAATTTGATTCCTGGCGAAATTGGATTCGTAAAGCGGGATCAAAGTGTATAAAAGGTGTGCGTGTGACTGTGGAGTCATTGAGACCACTGCGTGTTTTCTGTGGCGTCTAATGTGTGGCCTTTATGCTGTGATAACCTGGCATCTGAATTTTAAGACCGGTGGCCTTTGCTGAGAGCTTGTGCCTGTGCAGCTCTGTAGTGTAGTGCATCTTGGCCTGTTGTGCATGCCATGAAGCCTTGCCTTTTAAGCCTGAACCCCAGGTTCATGCTCTTCTTGTGTGTGTGTGTTTGTGTGTGTGTGTGTCAGAACAGCCTTTAAAACCCAGCTGCAGTGTTTCCCACCTATTTTTTTGGCGACCTGTTACAGGATCAACATTGACGATCACATATTCAATTCATTTGGTTTTTCTTTTTAAAAAAACTTCTTTCAGTGCCCCTGCAATCTCTCTCTCTCTCTCTCTTGGAAGGACAGCCAAGCTTAACTTGAGCTTACAGCTGGGTTATCCAGGTTAGCACGTTGCGTGTGCTATCTGCTTGTCACCATCGACTGCCTGTGCAAGTGGAGTTTTCTTGAACTCTGATGCTAAATGTTTGCTCCCTCAATCTAGATGAATTTTGGGAAATTTTTTCCGAAACTCAAAAGGACTCGTTCAGAGGAGGAGCAACAAAAACCACTCGGACCAGAGGTATTAGCCCAAAGTTAGCGAGTTAGCAAGGGAAAAAAAATAGCTACAAAACGTGAGAAAAGCGATTAGCGACCCCCAATTAATTTGTGACAAATATTTCCAGGCTTCAACCAGTGCAGAAGAGGTAGCTATAGCTAATGAAGATATAGGAGAGGAGGAGGAGGACGGCAGCCCACCCACTGCTGTGGGGGAGCGACAGGTGAGATGGACAGCAATACACGGAGGAGTGGAGAAGATGGTGGGCAGGTCAGCAGAGTTGATTGTCCCAGGGAAAAGGGCCTTATCTCTTATTCTTCCATGCCTTGTAGACAGGACTTCAGCAAGCAGCCAGGACAGAGGCACTGGATTTAATCCAGAGTGGCTGACTATGTCTCTCAGTTTAAGACATGGATGTACCATACACTGAATGGTAAATTTGATATCTTCATCATGATTTGTGCTCTCTTGAATACATAACCAGAATTAATGTTTTCATTTCTCGTTTTTGTTTTTCCATAATATTTTTTTTCACCAACATCAATGGGATCATCTTCTGTGGGAAACACTGCAGAGGCCTCTGTGTTCATGGGGTTAGGGTCTAGAGACAGTCAATCGTTTGCATTGTTATCTCGGTGCTAGCTCATCTGCTAGGCAGTTCAGCAGTCAGCAGTTCACATCAACAGTCACAGTGCCTAGTTAGTTCTCAAGGATTCTTGTATAGTATGTTATATGCTGTTCTTTTTCAACATAAGCTAGGAATATTTGAGCAAAGTTTGTGTGAAGCTGTGGGTGTATGGAGGTTGGTGACAGTGCGTTAGATTCACTCCTCAGTCTTTCTCTGAACCCACTATACAGCCATCTCAGGCCCACAGCAATGCATCAGAACACCCCATAATACTTTATGTGTTGCCCTGAGCATCTGTTTGTCTTTTCCTCATCTTTCTCTGGCTGTGTGATGGCTTGTCTGCGTTAGCTGTGGGTCACTGGGGTGGTTAGGAGACCCTTTTGTCAGGTGGGCAGTTATGGTGCAGGCTTAGGCCTCGTTTATGGCCAGTCTAGCATTTGTTTCTCAGGAGAACCATTTCAAGGCCTTACGAGTTTATCTCTCCTTCCCTCTCTCTCTCTCTCTCTCTCTCTCTCTCTCTCTTTTTCCTCTTCGTCGCGTAGAAAGCCAAGCTCGGGCCCAAGAAGGTAATTTCACCTTCAGACGACAATCGACAATCCACTCTGCTGCCGTCCAACAACTTGGACCAGGTCAAGCTGGATGACTTCAACTTCCTGGCTGTACTGGGCAAAGGCAGCTTTGGCAAGGTGAGGTGGAGAAAACACTGTTGGTTTACCAGAGTTCTGAGGCTTCTATTGCTCAATTTGATTTTGTAAGCTAAATGATTTAGTTGTATTAAGCGCAGTCAATTTATTTCGGAACAACATGTTTTTTTTGTTTAGGTGTCACATGAGATATTTATTTATCTATATCTATATCAATATCTATTTATATCTATATCTATGTCTGTCTATCTGAATATATATTACATGAATATACATGTATTTTAAATGTATTATTATTATTTTTTTACATATATGCGTGTGTGTGTGCGTGCGTGCATGTGTGTGCATATGTACATAAAGAAGGCTGCACAATTTGTCTTTTTTCTTGGAGAGGAATTATAGAAAACAGTTTCTTCCAGTAATGTCTATGGGTTTTGGTGTGTGTGCGTGTAGGTGATGTTGGCGGAGATGAAGGAAACAGAGATGCTGTATGCCATCAAGATCCTGAAGAAGGACGTGGTGATCCAGGACGATGACGTGGAGTGCACCATGGTGGAAAAGAGGGTGCTGGCCCAGCAGGACAAACCGCCCTTCCTCACTCAGCTCCACTCCTGCTTCCAGACTGTGGTAAGAGAAAATTTCCTACACCTTAGCCTCTCTCACTGTCTCTTCCTCTCTCTCTCTATCTCTCTCTCTTTCTCTTTCCATTACTCCCACAGGGGACATCCTGTAGGTATTGCACAGAACTGTCTTTTAGCTATGTAAGCTATTAGATCTTTCTGTTGTGCATGTGTCTTTCCCTAGAGGCCATATGATGGATATGTATGCAAGGCCATCTCAAAAACAAAACATTCTGCATCATACTTCCTGTAATTATAGACCAGAGAAATGGACTCTCTCTCTCTCTTACTCTCTTTTACTCTCTCTTTCTCTCTGACAGACAGGAGCAAGCACAAATACATGTAGACATCACCCCGCTTCCACATTCTTCATCTTAAAAAAAAAACAACAAAAAAAAACAACACATGGCCCTTGAATTGCATTGCCCCTCTCAGTAGTTCAGACGAGGCCATCTGGGAGAGGGGTGGGGTGATGGCGATGAATCGACCATGCAGCCATTCACTCCTGTAGATGGTGGTTCTTTAAATTAGAAAATAAGTTTGCATTGAACGTTGAACTCTGTTGCATTACAAAAAGAACCTTGATGAACTGAAATGGTCTGTATGAGGGGAAATTGTGTTTAGACTTTAATTGAATCATCACTCTCTTAGAGTGAACACACAGGGAAATCTCCTCTGTGCCTTTTCTTCACATTACAATTAATGCAATGCAATATTTAACTTGAGGTTGTAAGACCAGATCAGACATTAGTTTTGCAGTCATATTCTTCTATTAATCATATTTATAACTAAGTCCTCTTATCCTCATAAACAGTTATAGTGCATAAACTACATGTAGGGACTAGCATCTTCTCATTCATGGGACACTAAGAGCCTCATTGTCCTACAATATTCATGACCTCCCCATATGCAGCTTTAACATACGTGCACAGTGGGGCATAACGGAATGATCTGGAGTGAGCTTACCAGCTCTGTGCATCTGAATGGGGATGACATGCCTTTAAAGCAGCCCGTGTGAGGGTAGCCCATATACAGCAGTCTGCTTTAGGACTGAGGGAGAGACCAGAGGCCACAGCTGTTCATGACACTACTGTCAGAGAGGCACCGAGGCGTAGAACCTCTTTTAAGAAAGTGTGTGTGTGTGCATGTGTGTGTGTATGTGTTTATGGCCATGGTATCGGCCAGAGCCAGGCATGATTGCTTTTGGCAGGGGCCGCAGACAGGTGTGGGTGCAGTAATCTCCAACCTTGCCAGGCTCTCGTAAACATTCATCAAAGTCTCATCAGCTAGACAGGCCGTGTGTGTGTATGTGTGTGTGTGTGTGTGTGTGTATGTGTATGTGTGTGTGTGCGAGTCCATTTTCCAGCCACTGCTCCTGGCAGGGCAGATGGATGTCACAGGCAACCATTTGGACTCCATTTATAAAATTTTGGGTCACTTTTTCTTTCTTTCTTTCTCTTTTTTTTTCTTTCTCCTAGGACCGTTTGTATTTTGTGATGGAATATGTCAATGGTGGAGACCTCATGTACCATATCCAACAAGTGGGCAAGTTCAAGGAGCCTCAGGCTGTGTAAGCTCATCTCTTTGTGTGTGTTTATGTGTGTGTGTGTGTGTCTGTCTATCTGTCTGTCTGTCCATCTTGTCTGCCTGCCTGCCAGTATGACAGGAAGAGTTAGCCTTAGTCTGATTGTGTATGAGTTTGTTTTTGTGTCTTGTATAACAGTGAGGAAGTCTCAGTGTGTGCGTCAGTGAGTGCGTGCGTGTGTGTGTGTGTGTGTGTGTTCTTTCTGTTGTCAGTTGTATTCTGAATCTGTAGATAGCTGTGCTGGCTTTACACTGTCAACATGTCACATTTGTCACACACGTCACACAAGTGTGCCAAGGTCCATATGTCCTTTTCATTAAGATCTTTGAGTGAACAATCAGTAAAATGAGAGAAGTTTCTGTCTTCATCTTTGTATTATTAAGTATTTTCAAATAATTATAAAAATGGTCATTCTGGTGTACTTGGTCATGTAAAGACAAATTCTGTAGTTATCAAGTGTTGTACACTGCTCAGAGAACCCTTCTCTGAAACTGGCTCTGTGCCTGTCATTGCAGCTTCTACGCATCAGAGATCGCTGTTGGGCTGTTTTTCCTGCACAAGAAGGGAATCATATACAGGTGGGTAAAGCCCACCACTCGCTATCAGTCAGCTTCACATGGTCTTTCGGTATGGAATCACTGTGATGTGAGTGCCCTGTGAGACTACCAGACTAGTCCCGCCGTCAGAAAATGGCCTCAGTCTTTTGAATCACCACTGTCATCTGAAGCTGTCTGGCTAGAGATTAGAGGAACCTCTTTTCATCAAGGTTTTTTTTTTTTTTTTAATGCAGTGTTGTTCATATCCCAAGATCATATCCCTTTCATGTTATTGGGGATCAGATGTTGTATATACCACATGTTATTCCCTATATTATAAAATAAAATTGTATAGTGCTGATTAGTGAATTGCGTATTAGAAAGCAATTAACTGCTCTTTCTTTTGGTATGCTCTGAGCATGATTGAAATAATCATATATCCTTGCTACAGCACAAGAGGAGATGGTAGCTGTTTTGGACACAGTCTCAGTCTTTTTTGTTGTTGTTGTTATTATTATTACTATTTCAAAACTCAGCTGTCCTGAGGAAATGGACCAGCCATCATCTAGTGTCAGCTAAACAACATGGAGGAGAAAAGAGAAAGAGAGATTTAAAAAATAATTCCAAGTAAAGAATGCCAGAGGGCCTCAAAGATGACATTGATATTAAAAGGCCTTAAATGTCCTTGGATGCAGGACCACATAAATGATTCTGGACGAAATCCATTTACCCCACAAGCCTCGTCTGCTCTGTACGAGGCAAGTGAGTGTTAAGTTAGGGGAAAAAATGTTCCTCTGTAGAGCTCTTATAAGATCCCGGGATTCTGCTAATCTTGACCTTCAGCTTTTAGCTTCAGCTTTTTGGGTGATAAAGGGCCCAGGAGAGAGAGAGAGAGAGAGGTGTAAGTGCTGATTTCAAAGGCTTAATGCCAAGGACATTATCACCACTGATAAAAATACGCTGAACTTAAACTGGCTTTGGGAAGTGATCCTTTTTTTTTGTTTGGAAATAAAAGAGAACAAAAAAAGAAAGAAAAAGATGTTCTTGTTGCTCAACTTGTCGGGCAGTATGTCAGCAACAAAACAGTTCCGGGCTAAATTCTCAGGAGCTGCATAGACTGATTAAAGCTTGCTGGTACTTGTGTATCAAGGGAATTGCTATTGATATAGCAAATAGACATAGTTTATTGTAAATGTAATGGGCTTTAGATATGTAAAGGTACTTTTATGATAAGGATCATGTTCTGACAATAATGTTGTGGCACTAGATACAGTCCATAGATGTGCTTGTGAAATAAACATGATTGTCCGTCCATTTTTAATGCTGTGGCTCCTATCTGCTCCGTCAGGGACCTGAAGCTTGACAACGTGATGCTGGATGCTGAGGGCCACATCAAAATTGCTGACTTTGGCATGTGCAAGGAGAACATGCTGGAGGGGGTGACCACCCGCACCTTCTGTGGCACCCCGGACTACATCGCCCCAGAGGTAAGGGCAATGTTGAGGTACTCCTCTGACATGTCAGATTAGCTCCAGAATCTGATGTAATCTGGTGCAACGGGGTGTTCCGCACTGTAACAGTGCTCGGCACTGATGTTGTTTCGCAGGCGAAAATAGAACTATGGACAGATAGGTCAGTGAAAATACTCCCACCTGTGACTGTGACTTTCTATGAGTCATTCAAGAGAGGATTCGCAGCATGTTGCTCTGAGAACTTTAACTGAGTATTTCGTGACCAGCAAGTTTTTTTTTTCATGGGCACACTCCCCGAGGTGTTGGGGAGAGACGAATTCAGTGATGGCTGATTAAGTTACACCACAGAATTTCTAATTGGCGTTGAGTGATTGAGTGATGCTGTTAACAGAACAACAGAATAGTGATTTTTGTCTTTCAAGTCGTAATCCACACAAATTAGGACTAGGTTGAAGATTAGTCTTAAAGGCATGTATGGGCCTTATCAGAGTCTGATAAGAGTTCTGCCTCATCTTAATGGAGTCCTCTGCATGCTCACTGTTCTCACAGACGCGCAGAGAAATGTCACTTGTTACCTTTGCCTGTTTTACCTTGTGTTATGTTTGTTACCACTGCCACGGTAGCGTTGAACCTGCTTCAGCTTACTTTCATCTGAATTACTGAACTGAACTGGCCCTCTCACTGTTAAACTGCTTTAGCCATCTTTCACCTGTATTATGGCACTTACCAAACGTTTGCTCCAATAGTCATTTTCTCCACTGCCACTCAGAATCACACACACCTCTAAGTGAAATACTTCTCATACCTGTATTCCGCACCAGGTAGGAGTCACTCATTTGGAATGCTGCCAGGAGTTCTGTGGTGATATGTTGGAAGCATTTAGCTTTCCATGAGTAGAGAACCATTCATAGTCAACATATTGTGTTAATCTAAGCAGGCTTAGCGGGCTATTGAACACATTGAACTGTTTTGTTTTGCAGTGTAATTTGTGTCAGTTCACTGCCGTCAGAAAAGCAATAAACCGTGACGCCAAAATAAAGTCATTCTGTCTGCTCCCGCCTACACACACACACACACACCACCTTACCTCCAATCTTCAGGCCCCGTCATGGGGCTAATTAGTCCAGAAACAAACCCTCGCCAGATGTTTTGCACCACAGTATCGACCACTGGTCGAACATGTTAGCCTGTCAACACCTAATGAGGCTGTTGGTCTACAAATGTGTGGCTTGAGACCAGACAGGATGAATGAATGAATGGATGGATGAACGACTGAATGAACGAAGGAAAAGAGTTGAATGAATGGAAGTTGGATGGACTGTGTGTCACCCACATTGATTTCCTTGCAAAAAGCCCTTTCGGGCCTAATTGAGTTGTGCAAGCACACCGCTGTTAACAAGCGGCGACGTGTGAAAATGGCTAACACTCTGTAAGCGCCTGCATTGGGATCGGAGTGGGCCACTCTTATCTAATCACTGCCGTCTGGAACAGAGCTGCCACACAAACAGTCCAGAGGCATTTTGGCAGTGTTCAGACAGTGGTTTGTTTTTTGGGGTATAAGGCCTCACTTAGTTCATCTCTAGCCATTAGTGTTTGATTCTTCATTTTCAGGCAAGCTGGAGGCGGGGAGCTAAAAGTCATAAGCATTTAGCTTTGTTCAGTGCTCTGGAAAAACAAATTGGGTACAAAATGTGACAGACCATTGCTTGTGCAGGAGATGTTTTGCCCTGTGTCTAGAGATCATCCTGCTTTTTTTATCAGGCCCACACAACATATTCACATAAGTGATATTCACATGGAATATCCAGAGGGAGGAGACCTTCCTAATTAATTAGCAGTGATTGCACCATTAGTAATTTGCAATTAGTTTAACAATGTACCTCTTTGGGTTTTTTAAGTTTTTTGTTTGTTTTTTCATTCATATATTTTTCTATCTGTCTCTCTACCTCTATCTCTATCATTCATCTATTCATTTGCTGTCATATCAGGGATGTGTGTTCTTCCAATCTCTGCTTCACTAGACTGTTAGATAGCTAAGATCTGCTGAACGTTGTCTGTTCTTTCATCACTGCCCTCACGGTGCCAGCCATCTCTGAGTTCTGTTGGTATTTCTCAGCAGTGGTTCTTCCTTACTGTAAGAAGTTGCAATAGCAGTGCAACTACAGTACAGTACAGTGTCTCTGTGGACACGGGCTCTGCTGGAAGCCTAATGAGTGGTTTCCACTACAAATGAATGC
>JAIFZK010000176.1:2652500-2740000 GCA_027481765.1 Tenualosa thibaudeaui | reverse complement strand
CTGCCAAGTGGCAGCAGAGAAGAGGCCGGGCGGTCGACGAGACCCGGAGGTGCTGACAAACCGATGACAACTGAGCGCTGTCCAAGGTGCTGACACTCCCTCCTCCTCCCGGACCCCTCGTTCCCTGTCTAAAAGGAAAGGGAGGAAGAGCAGTCCTGCTAACCAGGACTTTGCACATTTTAGATGAGAATCTCATTGTATGTAAAGGCTTCAGGGTTAAAGCACATAGTCTTATAATATGCTACAAAGTGTAGGGGCCGCAAGATCATAGAAGACTTGGCTGTACGTAATTTATGAAATAAGCACTCAAGCCTTCTGTAATAGTCAGTATGATGTGTCATAAGAAGGCTGAAGTACATATTGTGTGTTGCCCTTTGTTTATGTAAATGTATGGTACTGATGATAATGAGTGACACATGGAAGTGTATGATACACTGAGCAAGGTTGGTGTTTCTCCCAGAGTCACAGACACACAGATACAGACACACACACAGCCATCCAACCCACACACTTGACTAGACCATGGGTGTTGGATGCTCTACATATGCACACACCATAAGTCTCCAGAAGGCGTGTGTGTCAGTGTGAGGACAGATGATGGCCTGTGCACGCATTCAGACAGCCTCACACACACACACACATACACACTTGCTCTTACACAAGCCTGGTAAATAGGCCACTCGGGTATCTGTCTCCCCCTCCACTGCCATCTGGTATTATCAGGAAACAACACGTCTCCAACCACACACACACACACACACTGTCAGTTGAAAGAGGCCATATTGCGACTCACTCATCTCAGATAAATAGGCCTGGAATCCTGGGTGGATTGTCTTTGGAGCACAATCGCCCTCGAAAATAATGGCACCTTTCACAGCATCCCAGTGCCTCATTTGAGCTGAGACTTGGCCAAAATGGCTAATTGCCACCGCACTCTTCTTTAGCAGCACTTCACAGGAGTGGTATGGTGCAGGCAGGCAGGCAGGTAGGTGTGGGTGTGGGTGTGTGTGTCTGTCTGTGTGTGTGGGTGTGTGTGTTGAGGAAGTGGTGCGGGGGGGACTACAGAGTCAGACACCATCAGTTGTGTTAAAATGGTCTGGACAGAGGTGTGAACTCAAGGAAGGTGTTTGTTTTCTCTAAGGTAGCACATTACGTGTGTGTGTGTGTGTTTTTTTTTTCTTGGGTTTTTTGCCTGTGGCCCTGAGGAACTGCCACAATCTTGGAGTGCCAGGCTGTTTGGACAGCTTCCAGAAAGTTCTTCAGGGGGCACATACACCGAAGTGACCTTTTATCACATCAGCTTAACCGTCTCTCCCTCTCTCTCTCTCTCTCTCTCTCTCTCTCTCTCTCTCTCTCTCTCTCTCTCTCTCTCTCTCTCTCTCTCTCTCTCTCTCTCTCTCTCTCTCTCTCTCTCTCTCTCTCTCTCTCTCTCTCGACTTGGACTCACCTCAGTCCCTTCTGCACTAGATACAAAAGCATGGCAGAAGGCCTGTGTGCATCAGAGACAGAAATGGCAGAGTTTGTTGTTGTTGTTGTTGTTGTTGTTGTTGTGTCATCCACAGTGGTTTATGAGGGCTAAAATCACAAGTCCGCAGAGGCTCTAAGTCTACTGGGTACAGTAATGAGCAAATCTCCCCCAAGGGGCGATGGAGAGAGGGAGAGAACACAGGGCGTACTGAAGACGTGCCCCATAGCCAGCTCGCTGTACGCCAACCAAAATACACTTAACGAGCGCCAGCTCAAACTCAATCTGCGTGCCCGTGCCCACACAGCAATGAGCTTCTCACGCGTGCTTAACCACCGTCTAGCATAGTAACTGATAGATATGTGCACACACACATGCACGATAACGCCTACATTCACAACACATTTAGCTCACACCCCCTCACACACATACTCACATGTACTTTTGTTCTTTTGTCTTGTTCTGTGGGTTCTGTGGCCTCCGTCTCCTTCGCTCCTTTCTCCAGTTGATCTCTCTTCTGTTCTGTTCTCCTCCCCCTCAGCAGAGGGGCTTCTCCTCACGTGACGTACTTCTCAGAGGTGTACCTCTCAGACCCCCCTCCACCCCCACCCCCAATCCTCCTGTTTTTTTTTCTTTCTCTCTCTCTATCTTTTGCTCTCTCTCCCTCTCTCTCTACCTGTTAGAGTCCCCCAATCAACTCCATCGACACACCTCACCGCCCCACACACCCACACACACAACTTGGATTTCCCACCTCCTTTCTCTTCTCCCTTCCTCCCTCCACTCTCCTAAGCTTTGCTTAAATGGAGTAAATCTGAGATCAGGCTTGAAATAGCCTACAGAGAAATCAGCTGCCATGCTGCTCATGATGGGTCTTTCTGTCTATCTTTCTATCTTTGGAGCTCTGTATCTGCGCACCTGTCAGTTTCTCTTTGCCTGATCTTTCTGTGTGGATACAGTGATTGATTCTTTCTTTCTTCCCTCCTTTCTCTCTCTTTTCTTCCTTCTATGATATTTTCTTCTTTCCTCCCATTCCCTGTCATTGTTTCACTGCAAAACACCAGAAATATGTTAATGAGGAAGTTCTGTTCAGTGCGCTTCACGAGGAGCCTTCACCTTGTTCCCGCCCACCACCTCACAAACCCACCCACCCCTCCTCCTCCATTTCCTCCTCTTCCTCCGATCTGCATGATGCAGTTGGTCATCTGTTATTGATGGCTCCCCTCCTCCCTGACTCCCACTGTTTGGACAGCCATCGCTCACTCAGCCTCTGTGGGATTGGGGGCGGCATTGAGGAGGAAGGAGGGTTGAGTTAATGTGTAATTAATTTAGAATAGCTGGGCCAGCTGACGCTGCGGTGGTTACAGCCCCAGGTCCACTGGGAAAGCCGCAAGTTATTCATTGTTCACAAGCTGAATTGGCCGTCACTGCAGTGCCCTCCTGAGAGTAACTCTTATACATTACCTGCTATGCTGCATAGGTCTGTCTGCAAAAGCGGATCCTATGGCTACAGTGAGAAATGATGTTGCAGGGCTGAATGTGATTGTTATATTGAGTGCTCCATGAGAGAGGAAACAGAACCAGTAGGCTATAGATTCTGTCAGTTTTGTTCAGTGTAAAATTCCCATACAGCAAACTGTGTTTTTCAACAGGACGTTCACCTACGTGCCACCATGATGCGTAGACAGAAGAAATATTTGGTGCTTGTGTATAGCAGCATGGCTGTGTTCACTCGGTGATGGAGAAAATCCAAAGAATGCGTGGAGGGCTGCAGCTTTCTGCCACTGAGCCTGTGATCCCAGCAAGCAAAGGTCTTTGTGTGGAGGCGAATGGGTGGAGGAGGGGGAGGAGAGGGGGAGAGATTGAAGGAGAAATGAGTTTGAGCATGAGCACGCTCTCCTCACGCTGTCGGCTAATTGGAGTGACTCTTAGGAAGTTTCTCAGGCGGTCCTCCACTTTACAAGACACACACACACACACTTGCACACACACACATTCCCAACACCCTGCAGCAATCTCGCTCACCAGACTCTGAGTCAGGCACATCTCCAACCCTGGCTTAATTAGACCCTATCTGTCACATCTCAGGTTCGCAAGGTAGCAGCACAGCTGTTAGCCGAAGCAGACGCTAGGCTAAGTTGTGCTACACTAATTAAGGCCAAGCACCGATGGAGGCTAATTGCCCGTGGCACGTCGTCGCAGACTGGCGTCCGGTGCCAGCGTGGAAGACGGGATTGCGCATTGCACGGCACTCGGGGGGCGGAGATGAAGAAGTGGCAACGACACGGCATGTGAATCATGTCTTACCCCTGTGAACATGTGTGTCAGAGGCTCTATTTTCAGTTTCTGCTGCTTTTTTTGTTGTTGTCGGTTTTTTTTGTTTATTTGTTTTTTTCGGTGGAGGGTGCCGGGGGTGATGCGGTTATCTTTCTGGGTCACAGTAGAAGTGGAGGGAGAGTTCAGTTCAATTCAAAATCCCTTTATTAATATGACTGTTGAAGTACTAATGCAGTGTTTAAAGAAAAGTAGAACATCATATTTTTTTGCTAAATAATATTTGAGTAGTTGTCAAATGTTACATTGCTAAGTTCACCAGGGGAGAGAGCAGTTGGCATTTAGTCAGCTCCTCTATACTCAATTAGAATTGGGCAAGCACCTAGTGAATGATTAAATTAATGGTTTAAGAGTCTGAGAAGAAGAAAAAGTATGGAAAGGATTGAGTGTGGATGTAATGCATAGTAGTTCTACCATCAGTAACTGGCTTATTGAAGAAATGCCCTGGGGCATAAATACAATCAATGAGCCATATGGTTTCATAGCACATCATGGAACACATCTGGGCCGTTATCGCTCTCAGTTTGTCGACAGCACAGTGTGAAAACCTTCAGCTCACACTCTTGTCTTTGGTGATGCCAGACACAATGCGTAGTTTGGAGACCAAGGGTGTGTGTGTTTGTGTGGTCAGCTGGCATTCCTAAATGCCTAAGTTTTGTATTGATCCTGGCAGCCATTAAAGACTGTGACATTCCTCATCATGGAAAAACACTGACTCATAGACTTTTGACAAGCACCATTGGCATTGATGCACGTGTATATGTGTGTTTATGGGTTTGTGTGGATGGGTGTTTATGTGTACGTGTGTGCGCATGTGGTTGCACGTGTGGTTGTCCATATGCTATACGTTTATGAGTACAGGTGTGTGTGCGCTTTGGGTTTATGAGTACAGGTGTGTGTGCGCTTTGGGTTTATGAGTGTAGGTGCGTGTGTGTTTTACCAAGACTAACTCTGGCCTCCACTCTCTCCACAGATTATTGCATATCAACCCTATGGACGCTCAGTGGATTGGTGGGCCTATGGAGTGCTGCTATACGAGATGCTGGCAGGACAGGTAAACTCTCTCTCTCTCTCTCTCACTCTCTCACTCCCCCCCCCTCTGTCTCTCTCTCTCTCTCTCTCTCTCTTTTTCTCTCTATCTCTCTTTCGCTCTTTCTCTCTCTCTCTCTCTCCCCTCCACGCCCCCTAACAAATACCAAATGACACACAGACACTCTTCTGACACAGCTCTCACTTTCAACACACACACACACACACACACACACACACACAACATCCCCTCTGAGACCTGAAGGAACCAGGCCACTCACTCTGAGGCTCCCCTCTCTCTCTCTCTCTCTCTCTCCCCCTCTGTCTCATTCTCTGCATCCTCCTTTCTCATGGGACTGTAGGACTGCTCTGTGGGGACTGGCTCTGGCTGGCCGCACTATTTGGGGCGGGGGGGCCTTGGGAGGGGGGGGGGCGTGGTCTGGAGGGGGGCTGAATGTTGTTAAGAGCAGGACTCCGGGAACATGGAGAGGCTCCTATTGCTCTCATCTGCTCTTCACAGATGTCTGATGAAAAGCTGCCTCTCTACCCCTCCCTTCTCTTCCTCTCTTCTCTCTTCCCTCAAATCACCTTTATTTTACACCCCAGTGCCTCTAGTTTAGTTTTAAAATGCCCAAAGTAAAGACATGGATGCCAGCTCGTTGACACATTATTAAAGCTCTCCTTGCCAATGTCTAAATGATTCTGAACTGAATCTCTTCTTGCTGTATCCACACCCAAACCAATCATCATGACCTCCGTCAACACCATTCAAGCTTGTTTTAGTTGTATTTATTTAATATTTGGATTCATCTGTAAGTCAGAGAGAGAGGTATTTTTTTTTCCTTGGGCAGGTGAAAGAAAAAAAAACAATAAAGCTTTTAGGAAGAGAAAAGTAGGAGAAGAGAGTGTCCGTGCCAGATGAGTTCAGCAGCGCTGAGCAGGAGAACATTAGGGGAGAGGAATGGGTTCACAGCGCTTGCTTTTTGCCTTTTAGCAGAATCATTATGTCTGGCTGATTTTGTTCAATCTATCTTATCTTGCTGTCTGTTCACACCGACTCACCAACTCAGTTTGTCCCAGTTTTTTCTGCACTTGTGGTTCTTTCTCTCTCACTCCCTCTCTCTCCCTCTCTCTCTTGTGCTGTCTTTCTGTCTTCACCCTTTCTCTTTCCCTCTCCTCTCTCTCTCTCCCTCTCTCTCTCTCTCCGTGCACTTCCTGTCCTAAGACAGCTGCTGTGCTCATATACTAATCCACACTCATGTGTATTTTTAATTGCGGTTTTAACGAATGGACTGAGCAAGTCTATCTGCTCCTTTCAGGTTAGCACTGCTGTGTGACTGATTGCTTATGCAACTGCAGTATTGTGGCATACCCAAAACTCTAATTAACATCACTCACAAGGTTTCAGTTTTTAACCCTGTTATGTCAGCTTTCAAACTGCTTTTGGCTAGTATACGTGATGTAGTCTAGTATGCCGTATTAACCTACTAGATCTTAGTTTTGCTCTGACGATTTTGCATGTCATTTTCTTTGTGTTAATGGAATATTTTTGTGTTGTTGAGATTAACTCTCCCTCTCTCTCTCTCTTTGTCTCCGTGTCTAGCCTCCCTTTGATGGTGAAGATGAAGATGAGCTCTTCCAGTCCATCATGGAACACAATGTGTCCTACCCCAAATCCTTGTCCAAAGAGGCCGTCTCTATCTGCAAAGGGGTGAGTGGAAGCTTCCAGAAATAAAGTGGCTCCTCCTTTTCTTCATCACTTCTTATCCATGTGAACCTCCAGTTGCAGTGGCATCGCGCTCTCACACTCCAAAATAGCTCCTATGTCTTTGGGCCTCAGAAGGTCTTCACCCACCCACCCCATTCACACACCCACCACCCATCCACAGGGGTTTTTCAAGATGTGTGGAATGTATTAGTGCATGATGCTGCTTAAGTGGTGTGTCTTTTAATGGCAGCACTCCTGAAACCCTTCACCAAATTACACTCTCTCTCTCACTGTCTCTCTCTCAATGCTCCACTCTCTCCTCCTGGTTCCTGCCTCTTGACTTAGTGAAGTCTCTTCAGTGGGAGTAAAAAAACGCACTGTCCCACGCGCACAGCCTCAAGCACTTAATCTTCCCTAGTGGTGACGCTGACTTGCCAAATGTTTGCGAGTTCAAGGACTCCCTGTGAATACCAAGAGGAGAGTCAGAGGGCTGAAGTAGCTTAGCAATCCATTGTGCCGTATAATGTGAGATTAAATTGTCAATGAGCGCATTTATATGTGGCCGAGTGTTTCGCAAGGTGACGGCCCACTTCCCATTAAGATGTAGTTCAGGCAGTTTTGACATGCAGCCAGCAGTAATAAAACCACAATATTGTAAGTGATGCATAAAAAGGTAAATAAATACATGTATTTCAGTTAGCAAAAATCCAGGAAATACATGAAACATTTGAAATGAATAATAAGATGATCTGTCTTTTCATGAAATAAATATAGACTCAAGAAATGTTCAGACAGTGGGGGGAAAAAAATATTTATTTTAATCTCATTTTTTTTTACTCAAGAGCCAGTCCAAACTAGATTGTTGATGTCATTAAGAGTTTAGATATGACAGCTCTACCTTTGTAAATGCATCACATGTGACATTAAGCAAAAAATTAGCCAAACCCTCAATTTGTTGCTGTAAATGTTGCTGATTTAACTGTGAACCTAACATAAATCATGCTCTGCCAGTCCTGTTTGCATTCTCACATTACTCTTAGCCTTCTACAAACTGAGAGTTAACATTTCATGTCTCCAGAGCATTTTGTCCCATGTCAAGGCATCACTCACTAGAACTCTGTCACTAGGGAAGCTGACTAGGAAATGTGTGTACACATAGAATATGTGCACTCAAGAATCTAGCCTTTCTTTATGCAATTATTTTAGCTTAAACTCTCAAGAGGTTCAAAAATAACCTGTCGCTGTTGATGCACCATAATTTGATATGATGATTATTAGTGCACTAATCAATGAGAATACTGTACCATGTGAGAGAGCTTGCTTTGACCCTTGGAACAAATTTACTAGTGATAACTGAAGCCCTCAGGTGTTTTGAACCTAGATCAAAAGAAATTAGTCTACTTAGTGTTTCTTATGAGAGTTTCAGGCGAGCCTTTATGGCTGCCTGACTCTCTTCGGTGGAGACGATTAGGACGCTGTCTGACCAATCAGTGTCTACGTAAACGTAGTCTGACCAATCAATGTCTTGGGCCCAGCAGTCAATGAGCAGTGTGATAACCTGATGATCTTCTTGCGGCCCTCACATTCTCACCTCCAGTTTATTACTTTCTCTCTCGGACTCTCTCTCTCTCTTTCTCTTTCTCTCTGTTGTTCTTTCTCTCTCATTCACTCTCTCTTGTTCTCTCTGTCTCTCTGTGTGTCTTTCACTCATTCTCGTTCATATGCTCATCGTCTCTCACCCTCTCTTTGACTCTCTCTCTCTCTAATGTGTCTCTCACGCACTTTCTCTCTCTCACTCTCTCACTTTTGCATTACTGTCTTTGTCCTCTCACTCTCAGATCCAGCGTTCGCTATATATTTTCCTCGCTTCCTCGTTTCCTTTCTTTCCTCCACTGGCTTCTTCACTCGGCCCTCCCCTCAGTCATTTCTGTGCAGAAGTGAAGTGTCGGCCTCATCAGTATTCATTTGTCCGGGCCGGTGGACTCCCCGACAGCGCTGCACAGGGAGTCCTCTCCCATTCACTAGCGCCTCGCCGCTGCTAATGGATACATAGCGCCTGTCATGATGGCGACCCAGAAAGCTAAAGAGGGGGAGAAGGATAGACAGAGAGGAGAGTGGAGGGAAAGGGAGGAATGACAGACCATAATATTTGTTTGGGTTTTGAATGCCAACTTTTATTCATTTGTTTCAGTAGGGTTTAGGTTTTTTGTTTGTTGTTTGTTTTGCTCAGCACTGATGGATTAAGCTTTGTTTCAGCAAGTGGAATATACAGATTGCCATAGATTGTTCCAGAAACTCTCTTGCAGTAACTCTTGCAGTAATTCATATGTGGTGGAGCTGATTTATTGTAGAATACATTTTGCTTTAAATTGAAGTTAGCTTCTTTCTTGAATGACTTTGTACTTTACCTTCAAATTATGTCAGGCTGAACACACCTGACATGAAGCCTTGGGGTGTGTGCTGGCTGGACACACACCTGTCCATTGTCTCTTTGATCTGACCCCTTTAATTTACAGAGAGGTACAGTGGAGTTCCACAGATGAGAGACCTCTTATTATTTCTCATCTCCTGGCTTCTTTCTCTCCCTGCTTTTGATGCAGTCTCTTCCCAGCCATCCCTCAGCTCATTTTCCCCAGCTCTCAGGTCTAGTACTGTATTTATCTGTCTCTGCATGGGAGCAGGTAGAGGACATGGGAAAGAGAGACAGGTGCGTAAGAGACGAGGACAGTAGAGCAGGGCAGAGAGTGTTAAAAGCACACACACACACACGTTTAATCTGTGTTCTTTGGAGGGGTTTGGGGTGTGTGGGCTGTACCTGACCAAATTGCTGTCTGGCCTCACCATGAGCTGTGTCTTTATATAGATGTGAGGCTCCACCAGAAATCTGCTGCTTATTGTTGCAAAAACCAAGCAGGGTTGATGTTCTCCTATAGATCAATGTTCATATAGATCTATGCTTCTGCCATGTTTTTGCACCACCCTACCCTAAATGTTTATGGCATAGATGATCACCACTTAATGGAAAATACTTTGTCAGGAGGTTATGCAATTACAGTTGCAGCACACACACACACACACACAGTAATTTAGTGCTAATGAGGGTTTGGCAAGCAGACCAGTGCTGAAACACTTACATTAGCTGTTAATTAGACATCACTTAGGCATATTTGAGGTGCCAGTCATGCCCTCTGACTGGTTGTGGCCAGCCTCACAGTACTCTAGTCTTGGCATCTCCAAACCCAGCTCCCTGTCTTATCCCCATCACTCAGAGGTAATGAGACATCTGCCCCAATTACAAGGATGTTACCATTGCATGACATCCAATTGCGTTAGCGGGAGCGTATTACTTAATCAGACAGAGGTGCTTGCCAGGGTGATGATAAGGCATAGACATGCTGCCATAGTCCTCACGTCTAATAGAATAGGGTTTTTTATGGAGGGGGTGGAAGAGGTGGTTGTTTTGGAAGTTAGGAGGGGTTGGAGTGAACAAAATGAACCCTGTTTTGTTTTTTTGTTGTTTTATTTGTCTTTGGTGGTTGTGGGAGTCTATTTTCAGATTCTGAGGCGAGGATGGAGGATAGGAGAGAGGAATGAGTAGGTAGAGACCTGTGAATTAGATCCTATCTCACGCAGCTGGCCCACGGGCATCCAAGTCCAAACACAAGGAGGAGAAAACAGCTCTCTGTGTGTGTGTGTGTGTACTCCTCTCCGAGGGCAGGGTGGGTTTGTGTCTCTTTTTTTCTCTCCTGCCTGTGAGGAAGGAGGATGGATAAACCACCCCCCCACCCCACCACCACCACCACCAGCTTGATCTCCACCTTTTCCCCAATCCATTCCCGATCTCCTATTTCACCTGGAGCTGCTGATGAGATATTTCCTTTTTTGCCCTCCATAAGTGTTGGTGAGAAATGACTCACTCTTTCTCTCACACACACACACACACTTGGTGACAAATGGGAAGTGATGTCACAGGACCCAGCCGTGTATTAGGTTCTCAGAGTTATGAGCTGCTCCTGACTGCTGATGCTACAGAGAGTCTCTAGGAAATGTAGACTCTGGAATCCTGCTGGAGTCAGCACGTCAGAGAAGGGACGTGTCCTGATCACACAAGCTGTTTTTTTTTTTTTTTTTTTTGGAGGGGGCTGTTGTTTAATTATTGAGATAATTTCTAAATTATCTAAAGTGTGTAAATTATTCAGGTACAAAAGACGCACACATGCAGCTTTGGAAAAGTCCCTGAAGCATATAAAATTGGATAATGAATAGTTTGGCCCATTTGGCTCTTGAGACTGGTTTCCCTTGATCGACATGATTTGACTTCAATTCTGTTTATTTGGATTCTCCTAACTTTTTCAAACTAGTGGAGCTGCCGTCAAAGTCAAAGTTTTTTTAGGCAAGTCCCTTCACTTGGCGGCCATCTTGGTGACTCCTTCGAGCAGCTATTTTGGAATAACAAGACCAGTCCCCATCTGAATGGGGAGATATCCTTTATTTCAGATTGGTGGGTCATACTGCCTTAACAAGTATATTATGCGAATCCTTGTTTAAATCTGAATTGAACGATGTCAATATACACTTAGATCACGCAAATAACATGGAAAAAACATTTGCTCACAATACCTGCGCCGACATTTGTGTGATGGCTGTAACCGTGGTGATGGAGACAGTAAACAAAATTCTAACCAATCAGACCGCATCCAACAATGTTAAATGTTCAGAGTAAAGTATTGAAAACAGATAACATCGGGTATCAGTGGCATTACTGATATTGGTTCAGACCTGAAGGTTTGGAGGCTATGGCACAGCGGGCTTCACTATCCATGCCATGAATGGGCAGGTTCCCACAGGGTCCCAGTTTTGAGTTCAACTTGTTTTCATTTCCGGATCACACCCCGCCTGTCTCCCTCTTGCTTCCTGTCTCGATTCACATGTCTTTATCAAATAAAGGCCAAAAGCCTAAAAAGAGACACTGGTAAATACCCATGTTTAAAACTGAAAGGAACCTGAGTCTAAAACTGAAAGGTTCCCCAGTCTCAAACTGAAAACTGGAAGGTTCCACCTCAGTCTCACACTGAAAACTGAAAAGCTCCCAAGTCTAAAATTGAAAGGTTCCCGAGTCTAAAACTGAAAGGTACCCAAGTCTGAAACTGAAAGGTAGCCTTATGAAGACATTAGTCTGTCATGGAAAGGATGCACGGAGGCTATCTTGGACATTGGATTTAGAACTTAGAAATGGTTTTGTTTTGGAATGCCAGGACAGAGCCTCAGGATGAAATGCTTTAGGCCTCTGACTGACACCTTCAACTCTTAAAAATCTTTCCACATCCATGAACTGGGGAAAAAAGGCATTGCCTGCATAAATGGGACCTCGTTTACATTTTTTAGATGGCCATGAATAAGTCATGGCACCCTCGGTAATCCCACTGATTGGCTAGCCAGGCTCGGAGTGGGATAATGCCTCCATGTGTATGCATGCAGATGAGGACAAATGGCTCAGCTCAGCCCAGAGTGGCCCCAAGACATTGCTCATCAGTGGAACAACTGGTACCGATAGAGCTCCCTCTCTCTTGTTCAGCTTTTAGTCGTAATTATCCACTTCAGAACTGGCCTGAATAGAGAGTGATGGAGAGAGGGAGAAGAGTGAGAAGAAAGAAAGAAGGATAGAGACAAGGAGAGATGGATAGTTTTACAAGGCACCTGATGTGTCTGGGGGCTGAAAGAAGGCATTTTTTGTGTATGGGTTTGTCATTTAGTCGTTCAAAAATTAAACTAAAATTAATTTAATCAATTTAAAGATTTAAACAGAAAATGGACAGAGAGTTTTAAGTAGATGACTCTTCCATTCTAAACATACATCATCGAAAAAATCTTGTGTAGCCTGTAATTGGAGTCCATTAAAGCGGTGCAATTTTTTTAGAAAGAAATATGATCACATTTTTCTCCAATCCATTTATTAAGTGTCTCAAACAAAACCTTTAATCTCATTCCCTTCCTGGCTGAGTGTGCTCTAGTGTGCTCTCATTATAGTTATCTACAAGTTTTGCACAGTCTTCCTTTTTTAATTAAAAACTAAAAACAAGAACAAAGGTGCCACACTGTGACATTCTCTTGCAAGCCTCATTTCAACCAGCTGCATTTGTGTGTGTTTGTGGAGGTATCTCAAAGGTAGAACATATAGTACTATATATCAAACTATTAAACATCTGTTTACTTTCAAGTGGTTAAGAAGTAAACACCATTTGAAATGCCAGTTGGACAGGAACTTGACCTTAAAGGAGAAATCCGGTATAAATTTATCCATAACCTTATTGTTCCTGGTCACTGTGTGCTGTAGGAAAAAGAACCAGAAACTGAATATATGTTATTGTGCCTCATTCAGTTAGTGTTAACTGACAGGTCACTATTAGGTCTATGTTACACCAAATATTCACATTCTTTTTCCTACCTACAGTACTTGGTGACCTGGAACAGCAATATGAATTAATTTACACCGTATATCTCCTTTAACCATAGCATGATTCTCCTTACAGTAATATATCATCAGTAATAGGTGTACGTATTGTAACAGCATGAGCCCTTTTGTTTATTAAAAAGAAATGCCACCATGTTCTCCTGACTCCATGGTCCTCTCTCTATGCAGCTGATGACCAAGCACCCATCCAAGCGTCTGGGCTGCGGGACGGAGGGTGAGCGTGACATCAGGGAGCACGCCTTCTTCCGCCGCATCGACTGGGACCGCTTGGAGAACCGTGACATCCAGCCACCTTTCAAGCCCAAAGTTGTGAGTGGCAGTCCACTTCTTACTAACACCCTGACACTCACACACACACACACACACATACAGGTTGTATCTCAATTGGAAGAGGACATTGTGATTCAGCACCACTATTTCTCTGTACTACACTGTATTCACCCTGTATTTAAGCAGACACTACTGAGCCAATTATACATACTGTAGCAATTGTTTTACATGCCTTTAGTAGTCGTTATTCTGCTCTCGTTATTTTCTCCAAATCTCAACTACAGACCTTATATCTCACTTCTGTGAGTTAATGAACAGGGTTCAGCTGTGAGCTGACATTGCTACGTGCCACATACTGGTGTATGGTATGACATAAGCATGGCACATGACATATTTCGATTACACTGATGTTTAAGTTAGTAGTTAGTTAGTTAGTTTGTACTGCAAATCTAATCTGTTTGTTGCTTACAAATACAGCCTGCCAATTTTTTTTTTTACTGAATCTATATTTACGGTATGATAAAAATAAGCCTTGCCATGAATTTTGCACATTACAATTTTATGGTATTTTTCACAGTGCTTTGCTATTAATTATGCATAGTTTCATTAATGTGTTTTAGCTTCCTTCCTTTCTTAAAATGTTGCTCCAGGCTCATCCGGATTGACGTATGCTTTTTTATCTTTTATTTTTAACCTCCTTCAGAAATGGTTTGTGATGGTTTGTTCAGAAGTGGTTGAGGTTTGGAGGGTGACGTGATGTCGTGGGTGTATAGCTTCATCCTCAGCCTGCCATGAAACTGTGTGTGTGTGTATGCGCGCATGTGTGTGTGTGTGTGTGTGTCTGAGAGTGATCTCTCACCCAGCCTCTCTCAGCCTCACCCCTCGGCAGGTGTCTTAGCCCCCCAGAGGTGGTAGGCACCCTCTTGTACTGAAGGGTGCTGTGTGTGGTGCTTCCCCAATTCCCTTCACCAATTCCCTCATTCTCTGTAAGACAATATGAGCCAGATGTCTTGCTTTTCATATGGTGTTTTTGCTAGGCAGATGCATCCTTAGACTCAGGGGTCAATTCTGAGTTATAGCTTGTTACGCATTCCCAACAGAGAGGGTAAATGGGGCAACTTCTGTCTACATTCAGGCCTGGATTTGAATGACTGTTAAGAGTGCAATTAGGCTACGCTCTGGTGCAGATGTGTAGTGTTCTACATGTGACTTCTTTCCACATCAGCGAGTAAGTGCAATGTTAGAATGCCCTCCTTTTGCCTTTGCCAAAATGTTGTAGTAGCAATTATGGGTACATTCATTGTAGCTGGTATAACAATATGCAATCCATGGTGTGTGTGTCTGTGTGTAATTGCGTAATTGCCTAGCAGTGCCAAAAATGTAGGCCATCCTCTAAGTCTGATTGTGTGCCAACATCTGTGTTTTGAGTCTGCAAATCCACTGTCATGATACTCAACTATTCTTAGTCACCTCTGGCATTATTAGTTATTGGAATGCAAGATAACTGATTCAACACTGTTCGTGAGAGAAACGTTTAAATCAGTAGTCATTGTATTCTGAACTAAGTCTTCACATGCATCCCATCCCCTCTGGAGCCAAAATAAACTACCACCCTTTGCCAGGGCTATATATAGCACATCTACTGTAAGTATGCCTTTGCTGTATTAGACTTGTTTCCCAGTGAATGCTGCCTTTCAAGTTGCTAATGAGAGGCGCCTATTAGAGCAAATGTTCCCTTGGTGTGAAGAGACCCATGCAGGTGCCCGGGTCCACGACCCTCACTTCATCACCACCTCGCAGTCGTAACATATTCATTATTTGTGAGGCTCTCATTGGAGGGGAATGCATAATTGAGTGAGTATCTATGTATAATAAATGCACGTGTCTTTAAGATGGGATGGCTTCCTGTCAGAACAAGTCAAGAGAGCAGTGCTCAGACACATACACACATACAAGCAGATGCACATTATACACACACTCACACTTTCTCCTCAAGCATCGAAATATGAACGTGGACACACACACACACACTCACACACACACATAAGCAGACATACAATATACACACACTCACACTTTCTCCTTCCATCACAGAAATATGAACGTGGACACACACACACACTCACACACACATATAAGCAGACATACAGTATACACACACACGCTTTCTCTTTGAGCGCATAAATCTGAATGTGGACTCACACAAACACATGTCTATACAAACAGTGGATGACCTACTTCACTGTTTATGCCTGACATTTTCACTGGTCGTCTTGCTTCCCTCAAATCCCCAAGTGACAAGAGACACAGACTAAATGTATGTATGTATATATGCATGTATACAGCTGCATCCAGGAACACAAAGACACGTCTGCAGCAAATCGTGCATTTGACGCACCACTATTAAAGATGCTTGTTTAAATCCAGACTCACACAACCCACTGCTAGCATCCTTATTTCCTCGTTTTTGCGCCCTCCTTCTGAAGGTCATTAATCCAACCCCTTATTAGCCTAGCCCTCACCATCGGCCCACCTGGGCCTCCTGCTCACATAAAATTCAATCAGCCGATAAGCAGACTGCAGTGGGCCGCAGATTAGAGGGAGGAAGGGGAGACCACCTGCTTCTTATTCAACATGCACTGTATGTATGCGTTTATATGGAGTCAGGCAAAAGTAGGTCAAACCACAGCCTGGCTCGCCGCCTGATGCGAAGGGAAACCTGACGGTTGTCAGTCCTCATCTGTGGACACTGGTCACAACGTTGTTTTTAGCCAGCTATCTTAATACTAAGCATCGTTGATGCATTACTTTGAGAGGTTCTTAACTGTCAGTAGTGAATCTACAGGCCTATATTTGATATTTCACTGAACAAACAGAAAAAGGGTTAAAGAATCGTTACGCTCATACACTCACATGTTTTAACTGATGTGTGAGCACTACTTAAGTTCTTAAGTTCAGGAAAAATGTAAATGTTTTTTTTTTGTTGTTTTTTTAACTATTTTGTAGATCAACACCTATAGTAAAGCTATGCTGAATGAGCCCATGGGATATCACGTTTCTGAAAGCACCCGCCATGGCTGGTGTAGTTTAGCATTCAGTCTTAGCATTAGCATTTAGTGACACACAGTGACCACTGCTTGTTTGTTTTGTGTGTGTGCTAAAAGTCTAGCCAGTTACGCTCTATTTAAAACTGTGGTGTGCGAACAGACCGCCTCTTATACATGCAGTGGTTTGTGAGTGACTCAGCACTGCTCTAGACAAAATAAAGACAAGGACACGTGTGACAGACCACAGTACAGTTAGCCAAGTGGAGTAGAGGAAGATGGTCTGTGTGTGTGTGTGTGTGTGTGTGTGTGTGTGTGTGTTTGTGCGTGCGTGTGTGTGCATTGTGTATGTGCGTGCATGTGGCTTGTCTATGAACATGTAGTCTAATTAAATCAAACTAGAGCAAACATGTTGTGGGTGTGAGAGTAGGAAATGTGGTGATCCAAGCAGAATTGATTGGAGAAGTGCCTCAAGGAGTCATAAAGCACCTTTAGGCTTCTGTGACCATCAGCCTGTACAGCCTCCTCGTAACATGAGAATAACTCAGTGCCTGATGCCCAATCAGAGGTGATTATTTTCCGAGACTCTAGTATAAAAGCTTTAAAGGCTGGCCCTTGGGTGAGAGGAGGACTCGTATGTGTGTGTGTGTGTGTGTGTTTCTGTGTGTGTTTGTGTGTGTGTGGTGCGTGCATGCATGCGCATTTGATTAATCGGCAGCGCTCTGTGGTGTCCTGTCACTGCCTTGGTCTGTGTCTGTGTCTCGGCGGTGGCCTTAAGGAGTGGTGTTAGGGATCGCTGAGCTGCTCTGTAATGTGTGGGCTGCTAGATTAGAGATGAGAGGAACCATTTGGGAGAGGGAGAGAGACAGAGAGAGAGGTTAGAGAGAGAGAGGGAAAGGGAGAAAAAAAGAACTTGGTTTCACCAACCCATTAAATGAGGAGAGACAAAGCCATTTATCATATTAAAAAAGCAGTAAGTGCCCTAGATTTGCTTGGGTGCGCTTCTCTCTCTCTCTCTCTCTCTCTTTTTTTGTCTGTCTTTCTCTTTCTCCCTGTCTCTTTTCTATTTATTTCTCATCTCTCCATGCCACCTCTTCTCCCTCACTCATATGTCTTCACCATGTATGTTTGGTGCTGACTTGGTACGGGGCTTACTCCACGCTGAGCATAGCATGTTGCTGAGTCGCCCACTGTAGCAGCCCCATGGCGAAACACAAACACACCTGATGGCTTGTCGAGAGGCAGGATGACAGTGCTTTATTTCACCTCTTTGAAGCTCAGCGTCAGCACAAATGAAACCACATGTCCAGCAGGGTTAAGAATGATTGGTGTCTTGGGTTATACAGTGGAGAAAAAAAAGAAGTTAAAGAGACACAAGAAAGAGAGTTTGACAGATTGACAGATGCATCTCATCTCAGTCATCCTATGGAGCCCTTGTAGTCATGCACATGTGGAGTGTGAGTGCAGTGTGTATGTGTGTGTGGCCTCTTGGTCTCCATACTTTTGATGACCTGAGGGGAAGGAGATACTGCACAGGCCTGCAGGGCCCTCAAAAGTAACCACAGGAGTGACATCCCCACCAAATGTAGGGCAGCCCATCCTTCCCCACCCCCGTCAGACTCGCGCTCTGCTCGCTCACAGTTACAGCGAGTTTCTATAAAGCCTCCCCAAAGCCCAGCAGACTCAAGGTGTTCTCTCCATCTCTGTTTACAATCCAGCCCAAGCAAATCAATCCAAAGTGGGAGAGGAGAGGAGAGAAGGTCTCAGCGATGAGACAAGCTTTCTGTAAACCAGCTCCTGACATATTTTATGTGTGTCCTTCAGGGGTGTTTTTATATGTCTGGGTGCCTTGTGTATGTCTGTCGATGCCCAGTGGGTTCTTCGACAGGCCGAGACTTAGTGCTACACTTGAATGTCTAGTCTTGGTGAGCCCCAGGGGGATTGAGCTCTGGCCCTGGCATGGATTTCATGGAAGATTTCCCATCTTCTTCTTCTCTCTCTCTCTCTCTCTCTCTCTCTCTCTCTCTCCATCTCTCTGTCTCTCTGCCTCTCTCCCTCTCTATCCATCTCTCTCTCTCTCTCTCTCTCTCTCTCTCTCTCTCTCTTTATCATGAGCCAGAGTGCTTGCTGATTGTGGTCGTGGCTGAGTGCGAGCCTTGTCTATTTTAAGTCTCCTCCCCAGGCGCTCTCCTTACAGGAGCTGGCAGCAACACAAAGGAGGACGTTCCCCTCCTGCACCCGTTCGAGTTAATCCCAAACTGGCGTGTGTGCGTGTGCGTGTGGGCATCACACAGCACTACAATGCTCCGCACTGACACCAACTCTCTGACTTTAAGATACGGTCCCAGCAGAGCATCCTGACAGGATGATGCCATGTCACAGCAGTGGTGTGTGACTCCAGTTAGACTGGATTAATTATTTTTCCCAGGATGCTTAATATCCTGCTACTCCATATCCAGCCCATAAACATAGCCTAAAGCTTGTTAAAGTAAAGAAGCTAATATCAGGCTGATACAAAATTGATTAAAATGTGGGCCAAAATGAGATTATTGGTAACACCATTACAATGTGTTTAGTCAGTATCTTGGAAACATTTGAAACATTCTTGCTGTGAAATTGCAATTGTACACCAATGTAGTGTTTTGATGGATGTTTAACAGGTCATGCAAGGACGCAACAATCCTTAAATGAACCTCCCTGTTGTATTCGCACAAAGCCGTTCACAAAAGGAAAATCATTTGCCGAGTGTCTTTGACTGAATAAACTAAAACCCATCATCTTGCTTTGCTCCAGGAGCAGGCCTTTCAGTCAGGCTGAGCCGCACTGTTTGTTTCTTAATTCTTCCCGTCAGAGTCTCCGTCCCCAGAAATCCTCCAGGGAAACTGACGGTGCGTCGCGCTTAGCGGTTAGCATCTCTGAGTAGGTGGAATAGCTAATGAGTCAGAGTGACAGTGGGGGCTGGAGGAAAAGACTTTACTGCTCCAGCAGCTGGGGCATTTTTTTTTTTTTTGCTAAGAGAGAGAGAGAAAGAGCAAAAGACGACTCAAATAAGTTTATTTGGGAAATGAAGAGGAAATGGAAGGCCATTAGTCTGGATGGAACATAATTAAAATGTTTTTAGCTAAATGTGGTGGTGGTAGGAAGCATCATCCCAACTCAGCTGTTGAATTTTAATGTGCTGGGAGCAGGCAAGTTTCAAAAACTAGTTTCTTCCCAAATGACTTCCATAGAAAGGTATTGAAAATGCATACAAACTACTAGTTCTAGTTAGTTTAACATATGAAATGGCTTTCGCTGTTTCTCTCTTCAGGTCCGTTCCCATAAGCAGTACTGAATGCACTGTCGGAATGAAATGGGAACTTTAGAGAGGAGTAATGGCCCAATAGATGTGATTTGTAGCCATCTTTGACTTATTTTTAAATCAGGGGGACATTTGTATTCAGTCCAACCGATGCTCCATGTCACAGTGACATTGTGCCTATGTGGTGAGCAATGTTAAGAGCTGGCAACTAGGGCAGCGTAAGCCAGAATGGAGTCTGAAATGTTCCCTGCCTCTTTGCCAGTTTTCCATCACACAGGCTTTTCTGAAATAATAAGCTTCAGGCGATTGAGGCTCTTGGAAAGGAGGAAAAGGAAGAAAAGCTTGGTGATTGAAACGTGATGGGATTGTGTTTGTATGTACATGTGTGTACGCACATTCAACACAGTTATTTATACCAGTGCCTGCCACGGTATAGTATATGCACATACACACACTTTATGTCCATATATTCTAGGCAGCTGTCCATCTATGAATCACTAGACCAGAGAGCACATAACACAGCCCCTAGCTTGATGCAAAGATCACAGAATATACAGCACATTATATAACCTATATCATGGTTCATTGGGCCATACTGCATGTAATATCATTCATAACAAGTGTAAACAAGCAAAAACATATTATATAATAAGCCCTTCTGCAGTTTTGGCTGCTAGTATCACTCTTTACAAAGTTAAAGGTGCATACACTTGGCACAAACAAGCCATAGTTTCTTTTTTCCCCATCCCATACCCCAGTTAGGCCTGAATGGGCATCATCAATGTGTGGGGGCCTAATTCCTCTCATTCAGAGGGGTGGTGAGGTCTTTGGCAGCTGAGCTCTGTGCCCCACTACACAGGCAAGGCAATTGAATTAGAGTCCAGGTGAGGGCTTATGTGGAGCATATCATCAGGTGCCGGTACATCTGTCTGCGGGGCACATATCAGAGTGTGGGGAAGTGGGGGTGCTGTGGGTGTGGTGGAGAGGCATTGGAGAGCCAGGTGTCCAGTGCGCTCCATTTCCCTCGTGGGTGTCAGTAAGAGCCCACTAGAGGGATGATGGACCTTTTATTCAAATGTCTGGTGAAATTTGGGCGTCTGGGGAAAGAAAATACGGCAAAGCTTCCCCATTTTGCAATGGAAGTTTGGCAGAAATGCCCTACTTTGGCTACTGGACTCAAAAGTTGGGGACTGATCTCAGCTGATAATAATTTTTAGTGCTTTCATTAAAATTTTTCATGTTTTTGCATACTGTCACAATATAGACAGACATTTGGGAAGAGGTCCACCAAAATACCACCTCTGTGGTGGTATTTACTCAACGCCAGTTCTCCATGTTGCCCTTATATTGGTTTAGTTAGTGGAAGGGTGACCACCTGTCACGCTTTATATTGTACTATACAGCAATTTTAGCAGCAGTCAAACGTCAATTAAGATACACACAAACACCTCCTCAACATTGTCAGCCATCTAAAATCTGAGAGCGAGTTGTTAGGTCAGGTCTGGCAGCAATGGCCAGTGTGGGCAATAAAAAGAAAAGATGTGCTTTCAGTACGGAATGGACTGTGACATGGTCTTGTGTAGACTGGTGGATGGTGAACCAGAGAGAGCCTTTTGCATTTTGTCAGGGCTGGCCTCATGGCCCGCCGATCACGCACTGCTTAGCCTATGATATGCATTTATGCAAGAAATAACGCACCAAAGCATAAAAATAAAACATAGCCTACTATCTGTTGACAAGCTAGTCTGTCACTCTCTTCTTCCTCAGATGGAGAGCTGATCTTAGCCTCATCTCCATTTAATAAACAGCTCCATCTTGTTGAAAAATCCAATGCCACTTTAATGTAGCCCTGATACATTAGCAACGGCAGGTCATTTTGGTGGAACTTGGTGAAACATCTTAAAGTGACAGGCACCATTTATCAATAGCCTATATTAGTTTTAGAACTTTAATAATCAGCAGCATTTCTTTTGAAAATAATTCAAACACCTGGGCCTACACAAAATTGGAGTCTGTGCTTTTTAGTTAAGTTTAGGCTAGGCTGATATTTTTTGTGCCTTGTATTTGAAGTTGAATTTGATCAAAACTGGCAGTTTCTGAAAGCATATTTTTAGTTGCATAATGCCTTGTCCTTTGGGCAGTTCACTAATTTGATAAAGTCCCAATAAGAACAACCTTTGGGCTATCTTTTGTGTCAGGTTCGGTCTTCTGTCTTCGATCTTTTGGTCTGTGGGGTTGAAAGGCAAGGTCAAATGTTTCTTGGTAAATTAGATTAAATAGACATTATATCTTAAGTTTAAAATCATTATGTATGTCCCACTTTGTCCCTGTTAAACTGACTACTTGTCCAACATTTTGTCCATTTGTAGGAGGTTACCCTAGGTAGTGGCCTAATTAAAACAGAACCAACAGAGTGTTGAGCTTTGTGCAAATATAAATTGTGTAATGCAGCTGACTAATGTCTTTCTTTCTTTTCTCTCTCTCTCATTTCAGTGTGGCAAAGCGGCTGAGAACTTTGACAAGTTCTTTACACGTACACAGCCGCAACTGACACCCCCAGATGAGCTGGTCATCGCCAACATCGACCAGGCCGAATTCAACGGCTTCAGCTTCATCAACCCCCAGTTTGTGGCTCCGGATTTAAGCGGGGCAGACTAGGACCCCCAACCCCCCTTAAACCCCCATTACACCCTCTTAAACCCCATGCCTTTAGCCCTTCCCAACCAATTAACCCTCACAAAACTAGAAGCCAAAACTTACCTTACAATTAATTTAATTGTGAAATTTACTATTCTGCCAATTGGCCATTTATTTTATTTTGTTTTCCAAAGCAACCCCTCTGCTTTTGTTTTTAGGCCAGTTTTTAGAGTAATACTGTTAATGATTTATGTTTCAATCACGAGAGTCCTCAGTTAGTACTGGACGGTCAGTAGCACACTTGCATAGATAATCCAGATCCTTGGTGTGTTGCACACTTAGTGATTACAGACGCACGTATCACTTAGCAACCTACAGTTCCATACTTCCTCGCCTGCCAGCATCACAGAGCTGTCATGTCATGATATAGGAGCTGCTGAATCCAGACTGTGCTTCCTGATGTTTTAATGCTCCTAAGTTACACACACACTCTCTCTCTCTCACACACACACACACACACACACACACACACACACACACACACACTCAGCAGTCCTCCCTTATTGCACAGGCAGTTACCACATGGCAAATGGCAAAAGGGATCTGCTGGAAGGCAACATTGCTCTCGATTGTTGACTTTAGTTTGGGCTAATATTCTCAATTGGTTTAGTGTTAGTTGTTTGTCATTGATGTGTATTTATTTGTTTAAAATCCCCATGTTCAGCCCCAGGTCCTACTTTAGTCTGGCAACCCAGGCTTATCTAAGACATGCTAAAGCACATACAGAGACACTAGCGACCATGGGATAGGAATTCATATTGTGTAACCTCAGAGTAATGTGAGCACCATATGGTACATATGAGGCGCGCGTGCCAACATTTGCACCAGAAACACATCAGTATATCCAGAGATGTGACTTAATTATTCATGTCATGTAGCGGTAACACATTAGACTGATTTTTAAACAGTTGGCGGTTAACTGTTGCCTCAGTTGCACAATATGGCCAGTTTATCTGTGTCAGGTTACAGTTCATCTTGCATCCCCTTCCTTTTAGCAGGGTAATGCAATGTGTGGTTGCCACATCACATGCGTACACACATATCACTCATGCAGTTGGTCATCAAAAGCTGCAGGTTGCTTTTAAATACATTTTTAAAAACAAAGACATTGTGTAAACAGTGAATACAACAGACATTTGTCATACCAAAACTTACTATAATGGCCATACAGTGAAGGATTGTCTATCAGATAGTTGAATATTTGCCATCTTTATCTATGACACAAGAAGTGAAGGTTGATAAAGACGAAGATGATTAAATATGTTTAATATTAAATTTTATGCTACCTAGCGTATCTTTAATATCCGGTACAAAAAACACCTTGCCAACAGCACCAAGTATTACGTATTATTTTATGAAATGTGGAAATCTTTTGCGTTCTTTTTGTTTACGTTTTAATTTTAAATTAACATGCATAATTCTGCTCTAATGTGATGTCTCGCTTTTTTTCTGTAGGAATAATTAATATCACTGTAATATCATCAGTGAATTAACTATTTTGTAAATATTAATGAATTATTTAATAGGAAGTATAACAACATGCAGTTTTTATACCAACCAACTGAATGTGCTTTTATTACATTAGATAGGTGAGGATGTTTGTATGTACGATAACCCATAAGATATCAACTTTGTAACCTGTGGGTAACCATCTTTAATAGGTTTTCAGAATCAGCCAATGTCTACAATTATCTAGATCTGAACAGATTTATCAGATTAGCTCAATGTTATCTTAATGTTTTTCATAACATTTTGTTTGTGTGGGGGAGAAAAAGAGCCATATCTATAGACGATTGGCTGCAGAGTTTGAACTGGTCTAAATGCTTCTGTTTGGCGTATCTGTGCGTGTGTGTCTGTTTGTTTTCGGCTTCCCCGACTGCATGTGGCGATCCTTGAAATAGCGTTGCACGCGGAAATGACTCTGACTCTGCATGCCTCTTACACAGTATAGTGCTCAGGTGTCAGCGTTTGCAGCATGGGCTGTCACAAAAGAAAAAACATTGATATCTATGGGAGGCTCACATCACAGCAAAGGTGGTGGTGATTGGATCTTAATCGAAAATGTTGTTGACGTGTGTGTGTGTATGTGTGTATCTGCTGTATATATATATATATGTGCATATATACATGTATATATATATATATATACAGGCTTGTTCGTCCATCCTTCTGTTCTCATATGTAAATGGTTTGTAGAAAGGTTTCTGTCATGCTCATATCAAAAGCTTAGCCACGGCTAGACCTCTGAGTCAACGACACATTTCAAATTACAATGGCGTCATTTTTTGCATCTTTCAAAAAAAAAAAGAAAGACATACGGATATCTCTGATAGGTTTATGCTCATTTCTGCAGAGATGGAACACTGTTTCCTTCCTGCTCAAGTTCGGTCTCTTGTATTGGGAGTTAACAACCATTAATGAAATTAACCGCCAAAAACCAAGATGCAAAACACCTGTTGACTGCTCTCATTCCCACTCCCACTGTCTCTCTCTCTCTCTTTCTTTCTCTCTCTCTCCTAAATGCCACTCTTGTTAACTAGTGCCAAACAAAGAACAGACAGAGCCCGACAAATAGCAGTGTTGCACTAACTGTAGTCACGTTTACGACTTGCAGTCTGTTTTTTTTCCTCTTCCCCCTCCCTCTGTCTGAAGGGAGGGCTCTGCTAGCCACATTCATTCATCTTGTACGGTGTCAGTCCGTCACAGAGAGGACCCACAACTAGATGTCATTGCCTGCTTGTTACTTCAGTGTGTTCTGACGGTGCTGATGCAAGTTGAGTGGCAAGTTCTACCCACACCCAACCACCCTGTAACCCCTTCACCCCACCCCGATTTTGTTGTTTGTTTTTTTGCTAGCCTCGAATGTAATGTTCCACATGTGTTTCTCCAACCTGCCTATGAAACCTCCCTGTGCCTCTTTAACTACTGACCGTCTGAATGAGTGCATGTCATGTCGAGGGAGTGTAGAGGTCAAGGTGAAGCGGCATCCCCTCCTGATTGCTTACAGAGAGACTTTATTGAGGGAGAGAGTGAGGAGATGAGTATGCCTGTTTGTCCTTTTTTGCCACTAGCAGCTCCTGCTGTTTGGTTTAGATTTGTACTTTCTCCCACTCATACTTGCTTTCAGTTTCTCTCTCAGTCTCTCTTTTTCTTTGTGTACAATTTTCTCTCTCTTTCTGTGTGCGTGCGCGTGTGTGTGATTCTCAGCATCCCTCTCTCCCTCTGTCTTAGTGCCTATCCAAACAGTTGATCCTTACCTGTAATATTGCACTGCTCCACCCTGGGCTTTGTAGAACCCAACATTTCACCAAAGCAGATTCACCATTTCTCTTGGTTATCAGTCCAGCTCTGACTAAATTGACTTAAGTGGGACATTTGTTTTGTTTTTTTTCTTATTTAATTTTTGTCTACCTATTAATCTGAAACTTATGATGGCAAATGGGCCAAGTAATTTGCAGTTATGTTGTCTGTTTCCTTTTTTGTTTACATTTTAGGTAGCTCATTGTATGGACAGATATTTTCTTTTAGACTTTCATGGCTTTTTAGGCAATCAAATCTCATATCTTAAATATCTGATTTATATTCTAGGATATATCCTAACTTGTGTGTTCGTAGCTTACCTGCCTAATTGTTGATTTGTGTTGCTCCTCCTTCTGCCCCCCTAACCTCTACCCATGTTAAGTGATTTACCTATATGATGTTATTTTCTCTGCATGAAGAGATAGATTCATTTGAATAGGACCACTGTTTTTGCGGTTAAGCTTTTTTTGTCTTACTTTCACTCTTTCCTGCTTGTGTTTTCTCTCTCTCTCTTGCGCTCTCTCTCTCTCTCTCTTTCTCTCTCTTTCTCTTTCTTTCTCTCTGTCCGTCTGTCTCTCTCTCTCTCTCGAGCACAGGATCAACAGATTGCCTTATCTCATACTGTTCTCTCCGGTGTGTCTTTGTCATGTTCCAAGGTTAATGAAGCGCTATATCTGTCCTTGTACATAAACGTGTAGGTGTCCATAGCCTGTAAAAGAAAGAATATATTGTATTTTGTAATGGTGTATGTTAGCCAGGCCCTCTCCTGATTCCAAAAACGAGTCAATGCTTAACCTTGCCTTGTAACCAATAGTGTAATTTGTACCTTATGTATCATACTGCAGATAAAAATAAATTAATAAAACTTGCCATGCAAATCACGTGACTTTGAATCATTAACTACTGTATAGCCCTATGATTTGACTGGCTGATTAATCTGCATTAAATAACACTTAGAAATCAAAAAATCTAATTTTATTATGTGTTTTTTTGATTTCCTTGGTGTTTTATGGAAACACTATTTAGTACTTTTTTTAGTACAACTCAAAACATTGTGTTAGTGTTATGTAGATAGTAAACAAAATTAATCACTATTTAAAATTGAATGAAAACAAATATCAGTTCTGATTCCAGCCTGGAATTCTTTCTACATTTTGCCTGTGGACAAAACAAGGTGTGAGGACGTTATCCTTGGATTTATACACTGATCAACATCAACATTTTTTTACCATCTGTCAAGTAACCATTAATAGATCATAGATAAGAACAGATTAATCAGTCAAAGGTGATCATTAATTGTAGTCCTAGAATGATATTTCCAGTATGGCACACTCATTGGCCAAGGATGTAAGTTAGTTGGCCAAGCCATTTTTTTTACCTCATCTCATCTCTAAAGAAGAGCTGGAAGTGGATGAAAAAGAAAAGAAGCATGAAATTGAAATCGTGAATATTTCATCACACTAGCCGTGGGCACAAGTGGGATTCTGTTTTGGCTGAGGTGGCCCTCAAGTCCACTCACGTTCATGCCAAGGCTGCTCTCCACTTCACCCCTGAAACCTGCCCTCATCGTCTTTACCTTTCTGTCCCACGCCACGCTCCCTTCCTCCTCCTCCTCCTCCTCCTCCTCCTCCTCTCTTTCATAGGGTGGTGCCTCTGTGGCCTTCGTTCAGGGCAGTCATCACTGGAGGGAAGGGCCAGATGTGACACAAGGCTTTAACATCATGCTCTAAAGGAGTCGTGAGGAGTGCAGCCTGACGGAACAACAGCATGTCTCACTCGCCCACAGGGGATAATGGAGAAGGAGATCGCCCATCCTCTTTTGATGGGTGCTGTCTGATCCAGCTATTCCTATTACCTTGTCAGAGGGAGAGTACACATATGGTATTATGTGCCACACCTGTGAAGGACATTATTGACGTGTCATCCTAATCATAAAGCTCACTTGTGTAGCAAGAAGACTTTTCATTTGAAAGAAGTGAATCTTAAACACATGACTCGTGAAACATTTCAGTAATTTAAGTTAAGGCCTGCAGTACCAAATCTAGAGAGCTTACAGTAGTGATCTCCACATCCACTAGGAGGAAGACGCACACACACATAAACTCATACACATGCACACAAGGTGCGTCATCCCCTTGAGCGTTTCCTGTGCACATCCACCTCTTTTATCACATCACGTGTAATCTCATCATTTTCCGAAGTGCTCTCTTGCAAGCTGTTAACATTTTTCAACTGTCGCCTTTATCCCATTACGCATAGGGCTCCCTTAACCTTGGCTTCCCCTTCAGCCTCACAGCAGCAAGCCACTCTAATTTAGGGACAGGACTCCAGATCCTTCCATCTGTGCCTCAGCACAATTAACAAGTGTTGGCGTGTGACCTTGTGTCATACTTTGCTGTTTAACTCAAGCTATGTCATAGAGGAAGAGAAGAGAGACCAATAATCAAACTGATTGCAAAGAACATGCCTTTGCCTTTGGATTTATGCCAGTTTGCTTTGATGCTTTATAGGAAGGCTGTAGTTTTTTAAAATTCCTTTTTCCCCTACTGCAGTTGTTCTAGGGCCAACAATATAATTAGTCTTTTGAATTAAACGTATTGGTTGGCCGTGTGTGGGCTGGCTGTCTGAGAGAGATTCTGTGGCCAGACCAAACTGAATTACTGAGATGGAGTCCTCGTTTCTGGCTTCCAAAGGGGGATCATTGAGTTTACTGTGTTTATAGTCTGCATTATCTTCGTTGACCTAAATAAAAGTAATTACAACATCAGGGTCTGGGGATGACCTTAGCTTTAAATACTCTCCAGTTGTCAGCGAATGGAACATACCCCCCTTTGTGCACGTGTGAGTGTTGTGATCACATATAACACGGTCTTCACGGGAGGATGCAAACTATAATTGAAAATACATGAACATGTTGACAGGCACATAGTCCACATGTAGGCATTACTTCCTCTGTATCGTTCCACCCAATGTAATGTGAATGTAGCAATGTAAGTGTAATGCAGTTATTGTACATTTGAAGCCATATACATATTTGCACACATTTAGCTGCATAAATCCCCTAGTGTTTGTTAGAGAATGATAGGCTACACCAAACACAAATAGCTGAAACCTCATGCACAAAGAAAACCTGACAATCAAAATGCTCTTTTGTTGTATGTGCAGTAGGATTTACTGTAGCTTGCTTCTTACATGGATTTTACTTTTTTAACCAGCCTATTGAAGTGCCCTCCCTTCATACAGTGAAAAGTTTACCACTGGCCACTAGGGACTAAGATCTCCAGACTGCTGACTGGCTCAGTTATCTGTACATCTGAACTATTATTGTTATTATTTTTATTATCTGTAATTTCTCTCTGATTGTCTGGCATTCAGACACATCCAATCATGATCACGTAAACAAACCAGACTAGCCTTGGTGACAGAGACTTTAGCACCTGTCAGCTAGCTAGCTGGCTCTGCTAAAATTGACAAATTTTGAAAAAGAAAAAGGCCTGACAAACAGTCTAATACTCACCTGTAATACTCACCTGACCAAACATCTGATGTGACTGCGCAAGTATGAGACAGCATAAAGTTTGGATTTACATGTACATGTGTGTAAAAATGGATGAGTGCCCTAAATGTATTCTCTGCTTTGAGTCCTTAATGAGTCCTTAAAACTGGCCAAACTCCAAGCCATTTGAATCAAAAACATCCAGCCGAGCCTTGAAAAGTTCCATATAGGGGGCCTTAGCTGGAATCTCCTGGTATGTGGGGGCCTTGTCATAGAAAAGTTTGCCACTGCCTTCGTCTGCTGGCCTGGGATGTCCGAGGACACCCATGCCACCAGGAACAGATGTGCAGACTGTGACCGCAATGTTCTGTCATAAGCACCATCCTCACCACCATCTGCCCCATTGGAGACGGTGTTTGCTGACTTCCTTGACTATGGAGGTTGCCACTAAGTTGTCGTAGACCAACTGTCAGACTGGGTAGGAGACCTGAGCTCCACTGCAGGCACTGATCTAGGAGGCTCATCTAGGATCACTGATCTAGGAGGCCTGGTTTGCCACCTCTGCACATTCTTCTTCACCTTTGGCGTATCAGAGGAACTTGTGGTCCAGAGTTCAAAGCCAGCCACACAGAGGACGTCCTCCACTTTTGGCATGTCAAACATTGTGTGTACGAACCCGAGACAGGCCGTTGGATACAGGACTGAGTTTGTTAACCTATTCCAGTTTATAGCTTTCCAGACTGGGTGTGATGAAGAGTTTACCGCTGGCCACTAGGGGCTAAGATCCCATTAGAAACTGCTGACTGGCTCAGTTAGGAGTCGGCCATATTGTTGTCACTCACAGACGTCCATGTTATGGTCCTAGGATATTAAGCTGTTTAACTTAATTCCTGTTAAGTCTGCTAATTTCATTATTATTACTGTCAAGCTTCGTTAAGTCCCTGTGATTATCTCTGTTATACATTCACATGTAAGAGTGACCAGCTTTAGCTCGTGTTGCTGTTTTTGTATCACTTGAGGGCTTCTTCATTTTTGTCATTAACTCGTGGTTTGACATTGAGGAGTGTGTTTCTTCAGACAGCCAAGCTTTACCATCTCATTGGAGGTCTGTTCAACTTCACAGTGACCCATGCCTCAAGTCCTGTGTAATTTAATAAAAGATGCCATGCCACACAGTGGACGGGACTAAATAATAAAGTAAAAGACCATATGTCATGTCTTTTGAGCTGCCCATGACTAATTTTAGCATAGCTGCACAGACTAAAGCCTCCAAGACTGAATCCTTAACACCTTGTAGAACCAGTCCAAACTAGAGTAATTTATGGGTGTATGGTTACTGAACTTTTGTATTGCTTTCTTGGTTTCTGATCTCCAAGGTGGCTACTAGACTATTGTTTTAATATTCATACAGTCTAATAATAATCAAGAGAATATGGTGGCTTACGTATGCTAACTGAAAATTCTTCGGCGTCTTAAAATTTGCAACGTGCTTGGCATCTCCTTTCTTGCTTCTAGGAGAGAATTAACTGTAGTCTGTCTTCTTGGTACTGTCGCATCACGTGAGTCTGACGAGCTTTCCTGCGCTGGAGATATTTAACAAAAAAAAATGCACACAACTCAAATCCTATTATTGCGACACAAGGACTCGAACAGATCTATTTTCTCATTCCTAAGCGCAATGTTTGTTTTTCTGCGACCTAAAAACAGTTGCTTTTTCACTGTCTCATGAGAATCTGAGTGACCGCACCAAAGCTGCCCACCTGCCGGCGCGAGAGCCAAGCCTAGTGCGCGCCAAAAGCTCATTGTGCTGTTTTGGAGAACTGCGCGTGCTCAACACAATCCCTCCCCAGCTCTCTCGGCATTTTACATACAGTCAAGTGTAGAACACAACAGAGCAAGAACGCAGGAGCAAATAGAGACTGAAAGAGAGAAAGACTTTACTTAGAGACTTCCCCGTGAAGGTAAGCTTCATCATTTCAACTTAATAAAATCTCCGAAGAGAAGTTACTCTTACTTATATAGCCACTGAAATGTCCTCATAGACTTTGTGGTTCGGTTGCATTTACTTCGGTTTTCTCAAAGTACAACTTATCACTTGTTATTCAAGCCTTTATGGAGGTTTATCAATGTGTGTGTTTTTTAGTTAGTCTAACTACTGTAAGACTACACAACTACTTCACCATAGCCTTACATTTGCATTTTGTTGTTTAGCGTATTTCCTACTTTCTCGTTTATAGAATAATAGCCATAAAAAAACGCTGGATTTACATTTGCGAGAAGACCAGATCTCAGTGATAAACGGGCTAAGTCCTCACTGACAGAGGACACCCTGAGTGGTGGGGTTCCTGCTTACATTGAATCGACAATTTGTTTTCTCATTACTCGGTCACTGCAAAGAATGCAACCGTATTAATGTTCACCCAACTTAGCAAGGGGGGCTATTAAATAAAGATTGTATAAGGGCTAAACCTGTCAACATAAACATTCACTTTTCCTGTAGTCAAACGTGAAACACTAGCGTATAGGCAAGTTTGAACTGCCATTGAGGTTAGTAGTACAGTTGATTATATAGGCACCCGCGGCACTGCATTAGCCGTACAGAGACAACTGGTCAGAGAAGAGTAGAGTGGGTATCGATTTGCTGTGTTGCAACATTAATACTTGTCGTGCTGTTTCATTTATTCGCGCGGTCATGATTAAACGCTGAACGGTCTGAAACGGTCAGTCGTCCCTGCCAAACCGTAATTGGAAAGGATGATCAGCACCTTGGACAGCAGCCGACGCTCTGTACACAGCGACTGAAAATGAGCAGATAATCACAACGGTTTCCGTAAAAGTTATGCAAGTTTTCACTGCTTTCTGTCCACTTTGCAGGCATTTGTCGGCTCAGCTTAAATAGATATGCCCATGTTGAATGTTAATTTTCAATTTAGACGTTAGTGATTATATAGTAGAAGTATAGTGGCAAGAAAGCGGAGGAGAGGCTCTTACTTGCAGTGTGTAAGACTAAAAGGAACAATCTGACATGAATGTGGCATGAATCAATCTATAGCCCACTAAGTGAATGGGGTGCAGTAACTTACTTTACGTTGCACTTCACCGTGCCCCATCCAGTTAACATTTGTTATCAGTTTGTTATTCAGTCTATGTTGCATAAGTTTCTGGTCTTTTTCTACATGCATCATTTAGTGACCTTGAACAAGAACAAGGGGCTATGATTCACACCAATTCCTTTAATTACTGCAGTAACACTCAAAAAGCTAAATGCAAAAGCAGTCCCAATGTTTTTTCCATTCCTAATTTTGCGCAGGGACAAAATTGATTCCCAATTTGTTGATTTTTGTTGATTGTTTATTTGCTTCAAACAAAAACAAAATAATGATTATGTTATCTAGCCTATATAACCTCAGCTGAACAGCAAAATTCAAACAGAATTGATATACACGTCATTTATGTTCCTTTTACCAGTATCATGTTGTTGTAACATTGCAGTTTCATCATTTGTACATAATAGTGGCATATCACATCATGAAATTACTCTCTGTGTGAGGCTCTCTCCTGTGAATTCTCTCTGTGAGAGGAGAGCTGGTGCTGATATAGTCAGGTTTTGGCAGAACACTGTTTATTATGAGCATCCAGTACACATCCATTTTGTTTTGAGCTCAGAAGGACAGAAGGCTAATGAATGATCACACAATGTGTTATTTTATAAGGGAAACTAAACCTGCTGCTGAGTGGTGTTGAATTGTTGAAGTCTAACAAGAACATGACATGAATACTGCAGGTATGATTTGGACACACAAACACGCAGAGAGAGAGAAAGAGGAAGAGAAAGTAGTGGAGCCAGATAAATAAGACAGTGTTAGATTAGGTCAAATAGCCAAAGTCATGGTGGACCGTCTTCACCTCCCTCTCTTGCTGTGAGTATGAGGTGAGGCCATGAACTAGAGTCAGTCAGCACTCTTGTCTTATTTTCAGACTATATTTGCACATGTATAGCCTCTGAAATAGTAAGAGAGAAGAGTATTTGAAGATGGTTTGCATGGGATGTCAGTGCTTACCATATGGAAGAATGTAATGTAATCACAGCCATTATGTTGTGGTGCTGGTGTGTTGTGTTCTATGTATTATGTGCTAGTGTGCGCTTAAGATGGTTAGTGGGCCCATCAGACAGGCAGATCTTGGGGGAAACAGCAGTTAGAATGAGTGTGCCAGTTTCCCATATCTGTGTCTGGGGAAACATAATCAGCCACAGCACAGAGATGACTAATCAACACTGATATCTGTATTATTTGAAACACGCATACAGACACACAAACACACGCACACACACAGACACACACACACACAGCAGGGATGTGAGGGAATTTGTCAAACCCCAAGAGGGAAACTGGGAAGCAATAAAAAGCTATGAAAAAGTGAGCTGTCACCAAGGACATGAGGGAGAGAAAGGCAGAGAGAAAGATGGAGAGAAGGGGAGAGAGAGAGATGGAAAGCCACAACGAGACTTTTGTTGGAAAGCAATGAACCTGAGAGGCTGGTCATCCTTCTTTCAGCAGGGTGGTCAGCCTCTCAGTCTGGGTTTGTGTGTGTGTGTGGGTGCGCACTCACTATGGTGTCAGCTTGTGTGTGCTTTGGTATTTGTGCGTAGATGCTGCTGTGTGTGTGTGTGTGTGTGTGTGTGTGTACGTGCAATGCTGCAGCATGCTGCTGTGCCTGTGTACTTGTATGTGTATGTGTATGTGTATGTGTATGTGTATGGACATGGATGATGTGAACAAGTCTATGTGTGTTCTCCAGTGTGTGGTGTGTATCATGTGAGAGCTTGGTGTGTGTGAGAGTGAGTGAGTGAGTGTGGACACCAGTGACCCGCCAGGCTGTCAGCAACTCCTTCACACCCAGCCCAAGCTCTTTCTAATGGGCTGTCTGCTAACCCTGCTCCTCTCTTCACTCCCGGCTCTGCGCTGTGCCACCGGGGCCCCTGCCAGCCAGCTTTAGTTGCATACAGCTCCCCTGCTCAGCATCCATCTCTCAAACTCTCTCCATCACTACCAGACCAGACTGCCAGAACCTTCTACTGAATAATCAACCCCCCCTCATTTGGAGAGATTGAGTGGGTGGTTTTTAGTGAGGTCAACTCTTGCACCTTTTGTCCTAGAACAGGTGGTTTTGTATTTCAGGAACAGCACGATAACTGAGCAGTTGACATGATGCAGATTGTTAAAGCTCTGGTACACCGTAAGCCAGTGGGGTGATCTGTGGCCTGGTGCTCCTCTCTCATTTTGCCTTAAATTTTTCACAACTGTTTAAGTCAATGAGTCATGAGATAAGTCATGATGGAAATGGCTAAATAAATTAATTATGGGATGTAAATGCATTATGGGAGTACACTTGGCCAGTCTAGGATGTCAAATGCATATGCAGTAGACTTATTTTGCAGGCATCACATACTGTATACTGTTGATTCACTGTGTGTGCATCAAATATATGATTAATCTCTCAGACCTTTCAGTCTTTCTCAACCATGTGTTGAATGAGATGAATGAGATGAATAGACACATCTTGTAGGCCATCAGTGTGTGTGTCGTGTGCACTACTGTGCTCCTCTGCTTGATGAAGTGTGACTCTCCTAAGGTAGCTGTGCTGTGAATTGGACATGTTGTAGGTGGAGTGATGGCAATTCACTCCCGTCACTCAATGAGTGTGAGTGAGTTTGGCCCTGCGGACTCACCTCTCTCCCTTCTTTGCCAAGAGACACATCAGAGTTGTTGTTGTGTGTCAGTGAGAGTCCAGGAATTCCCTGCTGTACATCACAAACACAAACACTGCCATGGCAACCATGGCGGAATCTTCCATCTGTGTGAATGAATAGTAAGGAAGGTCAAGGCCAAGGTCAAGGCCAGAGTCACTTATGCTCATGACAGTTAAAGGAGAAATCCAGTGTGAATCAATCCATAGCCCTGTTGTTTGAAGTCCCGTTTGTTGGTAAAATAACCAGAAATTTTTTCTATGCCCCATATAGTTAGTATTAGCAGCCGGTTTGTTATTTCTCATTCTTTTTCCTTCCAACTCGGTGACAACAGGGCTATGGATTGATTCACACCGGATTTCTCCGTTTACATTTACATTTACATTACTTTTATGTGTTTATGCTTATAGCAAATGATTTTGTCCAAAGCGACAAGCATTTGTCAATTACTTTTAAGGGACAGTCTGCCTTATAGCAATTTAGGGTTAAGTGTCTTGCTCAAGGGCACAACGGTGGCAGCCAAGATTTCAGGCTACTAGCTCGCTAGCCAGGTTCCTTAACCACTACGCTACCACTGCAGCCACAGCTAAGCTATCCCCTTTAAAGCCACTGTCACTGAAGTGCATGGCATGCACAGGCTGGTATACCACCACAGTTCAGGGCTCCTCTACCAACACAGCTTCAGGTCCACAACCAGTCTTGCGTTCTACAAAATGGAATGAGTGTGTTTTAAAAGGTGTCTCCCGCATGTAATTAAAGGCAGGAGACACCAGCCAGCTTCCTTGGCTCTCTTCCCCTTATTTCTCCACTGCATCTGATAGCGGGAGTGGGAATTGTAAAATGTGAAGAAGAGGCGTAATGACCTTTCTTCTCTCTCCTCTCAGGTCATATTTTCCTGGAGCCATCAGACTCAGTTTCGCAGGAATACTGTGACAACTTTTTAATTAAATTTCAAATCTTACCCAACAGATAAGAGGAGACCCGCTTGCCTCTGCTCCCGTTCACATCAGTATTTCAGAGGGAACTCAAGAATCACTCCTCTTATTGGCTGTATTAAAAGATATGAGTCACATTGACTTTTTCAAATGCCACTTAATGTAGGACATTTAGACCTGTTGACATTTGACGGGGCCAAATTAGGGGCCAAATCCTGGCATTTGTCATATAGCCTGGTAGGGTTGAGCTGTGTATGCAGAAGTGTTTTTTTGTTTTGTTATTTGTTTGTTTTAAAGCTGTTTGTCAATGATTGGTAATTTAAAAGAAAATGGCTGGGTTAGGGTTAGGGTTGACCTGATTAGCTGCCTAACAGAGCTGCTGAGTGACATGATGCAGATGGTGTGAATAAACAGCTAAGGAGAAATAAGAGTGTGCTGCCAAGAGCTGCGAGAGAGCGACAGACAGACAGACAGACAGACAGACAGGCAGGCAGACAGGCAGACAGACAGAGAAGAAAAAAGAGCATGTCTGTGGATCAGCCTTTGGACTGACTCCAGTGGCACTCAGACCAGTCCAACATCCTCTAACCTTGGGGATCCAGCCCACTTTATTAAAGACATGTTGTGGTATGTTGACATAGGGTTTGCATTTACTTGACCAATACCAAGATGTTCTCTTTGGTTGCAGTGCATTGCGTAGTGTTGCCCAGCAGTGTTTGTGGTTCAACAACTCTCCCAGTGACACAGTGAACGAATGGAGGCATCTGGGAAAAGAGAGAGAGCACGAGAGAGACAGAGAGAGAAAGAGAGAGGAGGAAGAGAAAGAGGGAGTGCGCAGTGGGAGAGCGCTGGTGCGTTTTGTAGGTCAGGGAGACTCCTCCTGACAGATACGGGTTAGCCTAGCCCTCTAGTGCTGTGACACTGCAGAGCGGTGCAGTGAGGAGAGTGGGGGAGGGGCATCCTCAGGGGCCTGTGGGGGTCTTCTGCTTGCTCTCTAGCACGTCTGAGCAAGCACACACTGCAAACCAGATCTCACTGGCCTTAAAGAGCGAGCGCGTGGGCCGAACAAGCAGTGCTGAGGTTGTGCATACACTAGCCCAGTCACAGTCAGACACATGGGGTAGACTGGCGCTCACAGATGCAGCTGTCAGTACATGTGGAGCTGTATTCACTCTGAGGAGGACCTCTTTGGTCTGCCTTGGCTACCTTGTTTTCCTGCTGCCATGACTGTTTTGCTGATGGCCAGATCTTGTTGCAGGCATCTTGGACATGGGTCCTACATAATGCATGTGCTGTAAAAGCCTGGGTAGGATTCTACCCAACACTGGCATGAAGCATTCATGCTGTGACTGCACATGATGCAATGAGCAATTCACAGTATGCCATTTCTCATGCACACACACACACACACACACACACACACACACACACACATATACACACACGCACACACACACAAACACACACACACATACACACACACGCGCACACACACACACACACACACACACACAGGCTTGTTTTGTATTCAACCTCCTCCCATGAAATGCAGGAAGTGACAATTAAAGATTTCCTCTTCAATTGCCATCCCATTAAGGTATGAGCTACAGTGTGTTTTTGTTGTTGTTGTTTCTCCAGGGCATCCTTAGCTGGATGACTTTTTAAAAGACTTAATTTTGTGTGTGTGTGTGTTTGTGTGTGTATTTGCATGTATGTGTGTGCGTGTGCAGACATTTGCATTAAGCGTTTGTGTCAACAGCCACAACCAGCCACCCTCTGCTGCGCATTTTTCCATCATTGACTTTAGCAGGGTAAGAGGCCACTCGTAGGAGCTGTGAACTCTTTTTAATTGAAGCTGATGAAGCTGGATGCGTTTGTATCGAGCGGGGCGGGCCACTGACCTACTTTAAGCCAGCTCCACTGCCACTCTCCAGTCTGACTCCACTGCTACTAGTCCCTCTGCCACGTCACCACCACCATCGCCACCGCCACCACCAATATTTGCCTGCCCGGCCTGCGGTAGACAGTGACGTTGGCTCTAGTAAACAGCCACCCCTGCTGTCCTCTGTATGAGGACACAGTTTAGTGCTGATGTGTGAGCCACTCTGACTTTGAGATGTCACTAAGTGTTAGTGGCTAACGTTAGCGGGCCTGAGAATGTCACCAGTGGGGTTGTGTATGCAGTCACAGAGTGGGGATTTAGTGACTCTACAGGAACCTACTGGCTCACTTTGTAAATCCCTGTTTATTCACATATTTACTTCCTTCCATTTTCTGTCACTTTTTTTCTTTTCGCAATGCTTTTTTTGGTGAAATTGAGGACCCCCTGTTTGCTTCCCCTTTGATTATTTGTCAATGGCATTTGTCTAATGTAGCAGTAGGATCATCTACTCCACTCATATTGGATTCCGGTCACGGCCTGGTGGGCTCCTGTGGATTCTGGGATAGCGTTCCATTCACACAGCACTGGGGGAGCGGAAATGTGTCAGATTCTGTCTCTGTTTTGCTCCGAGGTGAATTATAAATGCTCCACAATATGCCTGCTATTCATGCCAGCCAGCAAGCATTCATCTCCCCCGTGATTCAGACACAACAGCCGAGGAACTGCCATTCATCACCCACTGAATGGGTGCCTTTGTATGGGCTGAAATTGAGCTGGTGGCAAGATCTCGGCGATGAAGATCTCTGTTCACTGTGGAATCAGACATCATCAATCAGCCTTCCACTCTTCTGTTGTGTAGACCTGAGTGGCCATGCAGGGTATCGTGCTTGTCACAAATGCACACCTCAATCTCTGTAGCTAATACCATTGTTAAAGGGCAAGTGGAAAGGTCAGGCAGAGGTCAAGAGCCTGTGGGATGATCTTGCCACCAGATGCCCCTTCTCTTTCCAACCATAACCCGTTGGATCTAGAGAGACGGCATAGAAGAAGTTGAATGCGTTTAAATGTCACAAGAACAGATACACGGGAATGTGTGTGTGTGTTCGGAAAGTTAAATGGGGGGGTTTGTATCTCGAGAGGCAGAGAATCAACTTAATGGTGCTATGTGACTTCTTGTAGGTTAAAAAATGGCAGTGCCCTGGAAAGACAGACATCCCAACCTGCCGAAGATCATTTCAGGAGGGTGTCTACACAAAGAAATGTACCTATTAGTGCTGTAATTCAATAAAAAAAAAATGATCTGATTAATCTAGTGCTGTCAATGTTAGCATGTGAATGCATTTGAATAACATAAAAATGGTTAAAATAACATAAAAATAATTTTTAAAAATCTACATTTATTTATGCAAATTATTCATGCAGATGCATATGTCACACACCTGCCAGCGCCCTTGACACTTACACACACCGCAGGGGCTGTTCTTGGTTGAGTTTGTCCATTCGCTTTGTTTTGTTTGCTGGGGTTAGGTTGGGGTGTTGAAAAATCAGTAACCCCTGGGCACCCCTGTCATGGACAACCTGTGGCATCTACACTCTCTCACTTCGGGTGTGTAGGAAACCGAGGAGCGCCACTTTGCTGAAGCCTGCATTAACCAGGGGCATGTGTGACATTCTTTCTTCACCAGAAAAATTAAGGAGAATTCTGTGATTAATTATGATTAATCATGATTAACTTCATTTTTCTATTGTGATTAATCAGATTATTTTTTTAATCCTGTGACATCACTAGAATAATTACAATAGCAAATTTAACTTAATCACAATTAATCACACATGTAAACTTACAGAATTCTTTCTTTTTGTGAATAAAGAATGTCCCTGGTTAGCGCAGGCTTCCAATGCAAAAGAGTGTAGTTGCCCCCCCCGCGCATCCCAGGCGCACTCTCTCTCAATGTGTGCTTCAGCCCTTTTAAAAATGCCATTATGAAACATCTACAACCATCATTACACTGCTTGCAATCTGCTACTTGTATTTATGTCAAAGAGAAATTCTTTCATCCACCGACAAAGCTCAAAGCTCAAAGGCTGATTTAGGGTTCTGCATTGACTCAATGCAAAGGCCACTGCAGTGCCTTGTCACTGTCGTTTTCCTGTTATGGTTCTGCATCGAGTGTGTTCACGTTCGTGTAGCACACCAAATTGCTTTGAAGGGAACCATCTACCCTTCGACCATGCAAAATTCCTTCATTTTTTTAACATTCCATTCCATTCATATAGGCCTTTACAGTGCATAACCAGATCATACTACTGGCCTCAACATTGACCCAGATGCAGAATATAAAGTCCTATTACATGCCTAACAAATGATGATCTTATTATTTCATTGGACATTGGGAGGTGGATATAATTGCTTCATTTTATGGCCCATCTGAAATTCATTTCACTGTTATTTTGTTTTTGTTTTTTTCCTCTTCTCCCTACTCTACTTCAAAGTCATTTTTAAATTCTGGCTCTTGGCTGAATCTGAAATATGAATGTTATTTTTATTCAAAACATAGCGGGAGAGCAGTTGCTGTTACACTGCAATTGGTCTTATGGTAAGTGGTGAGAAATCTGCCCTTTCTCCTGCTGTTTGGTGGGGCTGTGGTTCCCACACCAATGAGGCGTTGTGTTTAGAAACCGTAGCGACAGCTGGCTGCAGGCCTCTGCAACCGTGCCGAGACGAACCCCTCCTCTGCAGTCTGGTCCCCACAGAGTACGTGAGCAAAGTGAGTCAGACATGCGTGCGTGCATGTGTGTGTGTGTGTCTGAGAGAGCAACTGTGTATGTGTGTGAGTGTCAGTAAGTGTAAATGCGAGTGTGAGTGTAAATGTGAGTGTGAGCGTAACTGTGTGTGTGTGTGTGTGTGTGTGTGTGTGTGTGTGTGTGTGTGTGTGTCCTAATGTGCAAGGCGCTGCTGACAGCCAGGTAGTTTAGATGCCATTTTCCCTGGCCTAAAATGGAGGTGCTGAGAGAGAGCCTATCCAGGGGCTCCCTTTGGTCAGCTGGTGTTGTTGTTGTTGTTGGAAATGAGGTCCTGAGCCTACGGGGAGGACAAACATGCCGTGTTGATAGCCCGAGGAAGAGTGATGCAGAGGTCCATTAAAAACGACAGGGCCTGCACATCCTCTCCTCTCTCATCTCCTCCACTCTCCAAATGGGGAGGCAGAGAGAATGAGAGATGGCTCCTTTTCCTCTCTTTCTTTTCCTAGGTCATGGATGGGCAAAGACTAATCATTCAGCGGCAGTGTTATTACTCTTCTTAATAACATTTTTAGAACAATACAACGACCCTTGAACCTGAACCTAGCTATTTAATTATAATTTTCATTGAGCCTGATGAAGACCTATTTCATTTAATACTGTCTTTCCCTCTCCCTGTTTGTGATGTACATGGTCAAAAGACAGTCCTATAGGAACAAAAAGAAAACAATGAAATATTTCGCACTGAAACTCATTCAGTGAAGAATTGTCCACTTCTACATTACTATCTGAGAATAAATGTGTTAGAAAACACACCATTTTCAGGACACTGCAATGTCAGTGCCTTTTTCAGCTGCTATGTTACTTTGCCTATGCCAGTCGTTCTGCATATGGATGTGCTTATATTATGCACAATGATGAAATGATGATGAAGGCAACTGCACAGTAATTGGGTTCTGATTAAAGAGAGGACTGCAGAGCCCCCATGCTTTGGGTGCTGTTTGTGTGTTCTATTATTGTCATCTGCATGCAAGCTGCGCTTGCCTGTCATCATTTAAGCCCATTACAACATTAACACAATTACGAGTTATTATATCCAGCATAGGAAATGCCATCTGTTCATTTACAGCCTTTTCCCGGAAAAAAACACTGCACTTCTCCTAAAAAGGGGGTGTTCAACTGTGTAAATGACAATGAGCGTGATTTCAAGTTAAATGTTTTCAGGAAGCAGTACAAACAGGGCCACAGCTCCAAACATCAACAATCAGACTCTTCCTCTGATGCGCAGAGAACAGAACAGATCACCTCTGTTGCTGAGTGACCATCCTCATAATATCTCATCAGGAGAGCCCCCAAAACTTTCCCCAAAATCTCACACCTGCCACAGACCAGCCAGCGCCTGTGGTCAAAGTTGTGTGTGCGTGTGTGTGTGTGTCCCATTCCCTCCTCAGGCTTCATCACTGCAGTCCAGATGTAGGCCCCACTATGAACTCTTCCTCAAAAGCTTCCCATGAGCAAAGCCTCAGTGGGGATGTGGAGCGGAGGAGGAAGAGGAGGGGGAGAAGGAAGAGGCAAATTCAGAAAAATATAATGTGGAGCGATGGGTCACACTCCTTCCTCTGGCTTCTCAAGGCGTGGTGTGGACAGTGATAAAGGAGGCCACCGGCTCTGTTGCTCCCTGTCTTTTTATCACTTACCCCCACCTTCCCCCTTCTTTCTCTGTTTCTCTTTCTATCCCTCTCTCTTTTGCTATTATTCAGTCTGTCTCGTTCCCTGAGTTTCCTTCCAAAATCATCCTCTTATCCTCCTCCGCCCTGGTTGGCAAGCATTATCCAGTCTGTGGCAGAGCATCTGCCTTCATTCACTCAAACACATGCAGAACAGATACATGTCTCACACACACACACACACACACTCACACACTCACTCACACTCATACATACCCAGAAGCACAAACAAAAACACATTAGTGTAACTTGTTCAGAGAAGATGAAGAGGAACACCCCACTAACAGTCAATTACATGTGCAGTTCTCTTTCTCTTTTACTCAATCTCGCTTTTCTCTCTCTCTCCCTCCCTCTGTCTGTTTGTCTCTCTCCCTCTATCTCTCCCTCCCTCCCTCTGTCTGTTTGTCTCTCTCCCTCTCTCTCTCTCTCGCTCTGTCTCACACACAAACACAAACACACACACACACACACACACACACACACACACACACACACACACACACAGCTCTTCAATCAGAGCAGTTCTTTCTCTCTGATTGCACAGGAGGCCATTACTGAAGCCCAGGTGCGAATGAGCTGAAGGCAGATGGAGAATGTGACTTTCTCTCTCCTTCCTCCTCCACTAGCGCCTGTCTAACACTCTCCAGCTGTTTCTTTCACACACACTTCCCTCAAACGTGAGCAAGAAATCTCCCTGTGAAAAGATACCATACTCGATTTTCCCCCTTTTATCTCTCGCTCACTACCAGATCTCTTTTTTCTCCTCTGCGTCTTCCCTACATTTCTCACTCTATCTCTCTCATTAATCTTATCCCCTTCCTCTTTCTTCCCCCTCTTTATGTCTCTCTCTCTGTCGCTCTCTCTTTTTCTTCCCCCTCTTTATGTCTCCCTCTCTGTCGCTCTCTCTCTCTCTGCTCCTCTTTAACTCTGTCAGTGACAGATGCCCTGTGTGTGTGGTGGCCCTGCTTTGGCAATGGGAAGACTGCTGAACTGAACAGGGTTGTGTACTGCCGCTGCTGCTGCTGGTGATGGCATGAAGAGGTGCCAATTAGAGGCAGATAGGTGCAGTCTGCTGGTACTGAAAGGAGCCTGCCTGTGGCCACACAAATAGGCGCAAAAACTCAGCCCTGGGAGATTAGCACCTGGAAAGACTGAAGACAGAAATTGAGAAAATGAGAGAGAAAGAGGGAAAGAGAGAAAAAGATGAGGTGGGGAGAAAAAGGGAAAGAGAGAGAAAGATGGGGTGGAGAGAAAGAGGAAAGAGTGGAGTGGTAGTTACTATTAACACAAAAAAGGTACACAATGCCACATTTTGCTTGATACTTACTTGATATAGAACTAGAGACCCATCTGTCCAAGATAATTGTTTGTCGATTCGCTGCCCACACATACACTGCCTGTGTGTGGTCGTGATGTTGGAGTGCTGAATGTCACAGGGTAAATATCAATGAATGTCAAAGCCACCAGCCAAGCTGTGGAAAAGAGTAATGTAAACACACAGAGAAGAGCTGTGCTGACACCGGAGCCGGTGCAATCAGTGGGGGAATTCAGGAGCAAATACCTCTGCTCAGACTTGTTGCAAGACACACTAATGTTATGAGTCAAAGTGTTGACAAAGTGTTGACAAAGTGTTGACAAAGTGTTGACGCGAGCCCAAGATGGTGCCTGCTTGGTTACCCCAGCAACATGCTCATGAGGGTTCCTCTAAGATGTTATATTTTCTAATTAAAATTGACTAATATTTAACAGATGCTTCTAACTGAAGCTGCATGGACTCACAATGGGAAGCTTCGGAAATCAAGCCCAGGTTGTCCAGTCATCAGTTGATGACATCACCACTGTGCTTGCCTGTCCACTGTTTTTCTTCTTGATTCATGATTTGACAGGTGCTGTGTCTTTATCATCCTGTTGTGTGTCACTCTGTGGTAGAACATCCCTGGCACAACATCTAGTATGGCATTGTGTTTGGCAAAACAAAAAAAATGTGTATTTTCATTAAGACTTCACAGTTGATTGGCCACTGTGGGAAATTCCTTCACAAGGAACCTCACATCTTTGCTGTGTGTGTGTGTGAAATGTAAACATTTGTGAACATTTTGGAAAATACTGTTCAGCGTCTAGGGCCTATGTTTCTGTTGTCTGGTTTCTGGAGGTTGTTTTTAGTTAGTGTTAGAGGTGTTGAAGACCTAGAGCAGCACACACACACAAACACATACACATACACATACAAGCACACTCTCACATTGGGCACTGTTACACACGTTACACAAATAAATACTCACTTTCACTCAAGAAAGAGAACGTGGGAATCACAATGTGATACAAACATAGAAAACACAGAGACTTCTATATGTGTGGACACTTTCACAGGCTGATCATGTCCCCACCCCCGCACATACAGTACATATACACAAACATATGGTATACACACACACATTTACCTACACATACTCATAGGCAACACCAGGGGTGGTCAATTACATGGGAGCCAATTGCGGCCCTCTGTTCTCTCTCAAGTAGAATGCCATGAGGTTAAAACATAAAATGTAGCATTGTCTAGAATATTTTAGACAGCCTGTGGGTTTTCTGATCTGGAAAGCAGTCGCTCTTTCACTTGAAATGGATTAAAAACTGCTGCCCTTGGCATTGGCCCTTGGCAGCTTAGATTTTTCAGTATGTGGCCCCCAGTTGCACCTACACCTACGGTATACACCTACACTACAGGAATAAAAACCTGTTCATATTTTGGTGACAAAAAACAAGTGAGTGTGAAATGCAAAGTGAGAACGTTCACATAAGCAGCTAAAGGTTCAAGATGGCCTCATTCCATGCTTTGCTGTGTTACAAAATGGACTGTGTGTTTGGGTCCCTGTGTGTGTGTGTGTGTGTGTGTGTCTGTGTGTGTGTGTGTGTGTGTGTGTGTGTGTGTGTTTATGCCTGTGTGAAATGCCTTTGGCAATATGAGAACAGTAAGGCGCAAAGCTTCACAGTTCACTCAAATGCTCCTGAGAAACCAACATGAGTGTCATGAGGGGAAACAGTGAGGTTTGTTTTGCACATGGTTACAATAGAATTGTCTCTTTACGCTTTACAGACATTAGCAAAGAGCACCCAAGAGCAACAGGGGCAAGGAAAAACTCCTTGTGGTAATTATTCAATGAAGAAACAGACAAGGGTCATGCAGGAAAAATGCAGTCAGTAGTTACCGTAAGTGACAATAAGAGTTAGGGCTTGCACTCCTCCTAACTGTGGCCTGGTAGTGGACAGTGCTCTGGAGAGGAGCACTGTCCACTCCCACTTTTGGTCATACTGTACCTATCATTGATAGAGAAAAAGTCTTATAGAGCTAGTCTTATCTGCACTAATATGCAGGTTACCGCTGAGCAAATCTGGACACTATGAATGTGAATGAAATTCAACCATTGCATTACAATCCTGAAGGCAGCTATGTAGAAATGTGTCAAGTCTCAGGGAGTGCAGATTCCATAATATACTACATCATTTCCCCTCTTCCTTTAATGGAGGAGGCTTGAAAAGTGCTTTCATTTTTTTCCCCTTCTAAAGTGCAGTCACACATTATGTGCAAGCCTTTGGCAAACTCTTAGATGTATGTAGCTCATAACTCTCCTCATGGTGCAAAGCTGTTTCCTGGAGATCATTTGTCTCATGACATTTTATTGCCACTCTACAAGCCCCTAAGGTGCAGGTTAACCCCGTTACCATCATTGCAGCTCTACAAGCCTCTAAGGTGCAGGTTAATGCCTGCTACTGCAGGTCAACCCTGTTAGCATTATCGCAGCTCTACAAGTCTGTTAGCTGCCGGTTAACCCTGTTAGTGTTATTGCAGTTAAAAAAGAACAAAACGAAAACAGAGAGAGCATCATCCAATTGCAGAACTTTTTTCTCACTTGCTATGAGGCAATTCTTTTTGTGTCAAACTCTAATGAAATATGTGCTACCCACATGACCAAAGAAGTGTTAGGATTGTGTTGAATAGGAAAGAACCACTGTTGGATAGGCAGAGGGTTTGCCAGCAGTGGTTACTGGAGTGAACCACCACCCCCCTTTCTCTCTGGCTGTTTTAAAATTGATTATACTGGGCAATTATGCTTTCTCCTGTTCTGGTCTTATTACACCAGGGTCCGGCCCCATTAGCATTTCAAGGTGCCTCCTCTGAGGAGGCTTTGAAAAAGGCATCATCTTTTCTGTGCTCAAACAATGCAGTGTGTTTACACTCACCGACACACAGGGAGCAGAAAGGGAAAAGTGTCTTTCACACACAAATTGGAGAAACAACATCCACCCTGATTTGGCTTTCAGCAGAGGCTTATTTGTGGGGGCTATATTTGGACACTTGTGTTTTATTTCCCGTTAAGGCCACAGAAATGTTTATTCACCCGAGATGAATGTTTCATGAGGTCTTTGGGGGATTGTATAGCATTAACGCATGGCTAAACATTTTCAATGCACTGGTCAATACGTTTGCAAGGAAATTAATTCCATCGGTATTATTTGCATGGGTTTCATTTGAAAAGGCCCTTAGAGAACCCTCATGGTTACCTCTGTTTATTTCACAGTCATAGCAATATATCTACAGATTAACCTTGTATGGAAAAATGTGTGCTACCACTCTCTTTGCATGTGTATTTAGTATTATTTAAATATTCCCACCTGCAGTACAAGGTGGCTGTGTCTGCATCACATCTCTAAAGTCTCTACAACAAGGTGCTCATTCATTTACTAAAGTTCATATTCAAAATTCATATCTTCTTCTTTAGAAGGATTGTGCAGAGGGGTTGGAAAGAGAAGTTTCCATCCAATTCAAATGTACAGTAGTGAGATGATTAGGTGTGTAATCAGTGGAACTGACACATATCTTCCACATCATGATATTAGGTATTTACTGGATCAAATCAATATATCATGATATTAGGTATTTACTGGATCAAATCAATATATCATGATATTAGGTATTTACTGGATCAAATCCCAACCCTTGAAGAGAGAACCGTCACAATCACACAACCATGTTAAGTAAGGGATAATGGCAGATGAGGTGACCAGTTCAGATCTCCCTTTATGCAGACCAGAGTCAAGCCTTCACATGCTGATACAGAAGATCATTGAAAAGTTTATACTGTGACATTATGTGACACTCCCACTTATGCAGACAGGAACTATTCGCGTTTGCTACCATTGTACCATTGTAACTTGAACTATGAACTATGGTACTCTGTCTTTGTCAGTATTCAGTGATCTTTGGCTGAACTGACATGGCATTGTAGCACAGTGTTTTAGTGTTAGCAGGTCATTGATGTGACCTATGCTGTCAGACATTAATGAGGCCTGAGGACTTTGCTGATGAGCACATGCTCTCTCACTGCCTAAGTGCCTATTGGGACTGTGTGTGTGGCACCCAAAGCTAGTATAGAGGACCTCATACTCTTTGTGTTCATCAGCACCACTGACAGACCCACTGTGTGTGCTCTATGATGACGTGCCATTGGCTGACTGACCCACTGTGTGTGCTCTATGATGGCGTGCCCTTGGCTGAATCCCAATGCCCCCTCCTCTCACACCTGTGCCCTAAATCCTTAAAGACTTAACTGGCATAATTCAGCCAATCACGAAGCAGACTCATGCCAGTCAGGTCTTTGAAGGTTAAGGGCTTGGGGCCTAGAGGAGGAGACAGGGACTCAGCCATCCTCTTTTCTCCACTAAATGACCAATGGGTTTGTGCTTCTCCTCTCTCTTCTCTCCTCTCTCTCCCCTCTGCTGCAGCTCCTGCTAGTGCTCTTAGCGCCCCCTGCTGGAGAGGGGTGAGTCGGCTGTGATGAGCCTGTGTGGCAGGAAGGCACTGACACTGCTCAGCAGTGTGTTTGCCGTGTGCGCCCTGGGCCTGCTGGGCATCGCCGTCAGCACCGACTACTGGCTCTACCTGGAGGAGGGCGTCATCTTGCCCCTCAACCAGAGCACGGAGATACGCATGTCCCTCCACTCGGGACTCTGGAGAGTCTGCTTCCTGGCAGGTGAGTGAGACTGTGTGTGTGTGTGTAGGTATGTGTGTATAGCTTTCCTGTGAGGACAATATGTCAATGGTGAAAGTGCATAGAAAGTGCCTGTGGTATGTGTGTGTGTGTATGTGTGTGTGTGTGTGTTGTTGAGGAAAGTGATCTTGAACATTCACTTCCTCAAATATGTACAATTTAACACAATATATCATATAATACATATAACAAAAAAAATGTGCATGTGGCAGTTCAACTGTTGCACATATTTTGGCTACGATATGAATATAAATTATGAAAAAAGGTTACCCAGTGCTTCACTTCAAGCCATCACCATCAGCAGTACAGACTACACATCACAGCCTTCCTCTTCCTTCTCTTTCTCTGGTGTGTGTGTGCTTCATGTTTGATCTGATCCCTTTGATGTGCCGTGTCAGCTTAGAGTAGCTTAGCCTATCCTAGCCTAGCTTTGTTCACATTTGGCGCACCTGCTGAAGGGACACCTGCAGCTTAAAAAAAAAATCTGCAATTTCTTCACCATGGTTACAGTCACGGTGTTGCAGTCTATCCCCCTCTGCTCACACCCACACTTAAAAACCAACACTCCCTCACCCTTCCCTTCTGGAATGGACCTGTTGTGAATATCACTCCACCAAAGCTAACCCTCTTGCATCTTTCTTACAGCCTAACCATCTTTGATGTTCAGAAATCACGCGTGTCTTGCAGCCATCTTCTCTGCATGCCACAGACTGTCCTTAAGTGACTGCACTCTCTCTGTAGTTTCTCTTGTGCCACTGCATAGTTTCTATCTGGACTTTAGCTCTTGTAAGCTTGGAACAGAAATAGCATGGTTTGACCTCTGAATGACCTCTGATCACTCAGCGGTGATGACTTGGCTTGTATGGGACATTGCTTGGCTGTTTCTCCAATGTTGGTGAGCACTCGTTTTGATGGTTGTGGTGGTGGTTGCGATGGTAGTGTGGTGACTGGGAAGAAAATGGCGATGGTAGCGGTGATGGCAGTCCTGAGGTCAGCTCAATGGGAAGCTTTCTCAGATGCCACTAACTTTCCCTTCCTCCTCTCCTCTCTTAGAGACATCAGCTGCTGAGCGAGAGTTACCCACCAGTAAACCAGGTATCTTCCTCTCTTCTCTCCCAGGCCCCTGGACTTCAGATGTAGCCTGTGCCCTTTTCATTGTTCCCTACTAACCACTGCACCACTATTTTTTTTACCTTTCAAAAAATTCTTTTGTAGTTTTCTGCCTCCTTTTTTATTGAACCTAGTGTTCACTGAAGTTTTATCCTCTCCTTAAAGACGCATATTCAAGCTAGCTAGCAAAGATTGTTTGATATCCTGAGTAGGATCTTACAGGAAATGAAATCTGAATGAGTGAGAGGTTGATACTTTTGGAATATGAATGCTAGACAGACTTAGACATCCGATGGGACTTACACATCCCCCATGTGTTTGAGCAGATGTTCTGTAGCCTTGTTGTGCGGCCTTCCTGCCCCGTCCTCCAAGACCGTGGCCCGCAGCGTGAATCCAGCTGTGCGGACCTGACCCAGACATGGCCTAGTTCTTTTTGGGGAAGAAAAAGCTGTGATGTTAAGCGACAGGGCGGTTCTCACAGGCGTTGCATAACTGTCAGTTGTGTTAGCGTCACCTCTGTAGAGGAGCCAAATGGCATCGGTAGCCTATGTGCTGGAGCTATTGAGTGTCCCTGTTGATAGCTGGACCACGAGGACAATCTCTGTTTGACCCAGAAACAGAGTTTCTGTACGGCGGAGCAGAATGGTTCAACTAGGCCCCACGACCCACAGCGATAGAACAGGAATTGCAATGGTTATAGCTTGGTAATCTGTATCGATTGTGTGTGTGTGTGTGTGTGTGTGTCTGTGTTCTTTGTGTGGTGTGTGTGGTGTGTGTATACTGACTGTTTGTTTAAAATACTGATCTGTTTGTGCCTTTTGCTCTCTTTGTGTCTAAATTGAGTCTGAGGTGAACTAAAACTTCAATTTGTTAACGTCCAGCTGTGTCCATATTTAGCTGTATAAGCTAATTGGTTATTAACGATTTACAAAATAGACCTAATTGTTAGGGTTGAATGAATGCATGACTGACTTGCAAAAAGTTTAAATATCCCATGACCTAATGCCAGGATGTTATTGGGAGGAGGACTACATATAGTAGATAAAGGTGGGGAGAATTTTTTCAATTTAATGTACACAGGTGATATGAAGGTGACTAAAAACTGCCACATCAGATCTCTGCAGTGCTATAGCTCACTGTGCAGACACTGAAATATGGTATTCAGTTTCAGAAATATGGTATTCAGTTACTAGCATTTTCTTTTCTCTCTTCTCCCTCCCTCCCTCTCTTTCCCTCTCTTTCCCTCTCTCTCTCTCTCTCCTTCTGCCCCCCTCTCTCTCCCTTGCTGTGAAACATTGCTGTGCTGAGCTGTGTATCTGCACATTATCACATTTGAAAGTAGCAGGCAGAGCCTAATTTAATTCCCTGTTCCGTCAATCCATTTCTATGGTGCAGCCACTGTCATGCCAATAGTCGTCAGGCAGCTGCATTAAAAATCCATTTGGGCAAATCTGGGCATAATTTTAGTTTATGACTCTTCATGGAGCTGTTTTTTCCATTAGAAATGATTTTTTATTCTCAGACTTCATATTCGTAAGCTTCCCCTCACTGATAAACAAACATTCCCAGCCGAGCGTGAAGAGGAAGAAATAGTCCGGGTGTGTTTGATTGTCTTTAATCACACACAGGTTTCTTGTCAAGGCCATCACGTAATGAGGGACTCTGAGTGGCCTTTTGCTTTTTTGACACTGCCTTTGTGACAGTCGGAGTTTAATCAGAGGCTTTGACCGTTGCCGTTGAATGAGGATTTTCAGAGGGTCTTTATGAACATGTGTAATTGCTGTGAGATATGGTCTCAATTAGGTCCTCCCCAGTGGCAGACTCACCCAGTAGCCCGGACTGGTGGAGCAGTAGCAGGCAGTTAAGCGGATTGAGGCCAAGCCCAGGCGTAATGTGCCAGGCTCAGTTTGGTCGTGTTGGCATCCTGGAGACACCTGATGATGGATACCCACTTACTAAAATGATGGTTGAGCCACTGTGATGACTCGAGGGCCAGTTACCACTAAGTCCATCATTGGAGAGACAGTGATGCGGAAAACGCCAACAAGCGGGGTGGGGGTCGGGTGGGTGGGGGCATATGGGGGCATGGGGGTATAAGAATGTGTGTATGAGAGACAAGAGACAGAGGATGTGAGAGAGAAAGACAGATACTGAAGAGGGAGACAGTGTATGTATGAGAGTATGAGAGACAAGAGACAAAGCATGTGAGAGAGACAGATAGATACTGAAGAAGAGAGCAGAGGAATAAAGGTTGCAAATCTGGTTGGAGGCATCAAGAGGAGGGTAGATGGTGCAACAGGCGCTTGTAATACACCGGGAGATGTGGGCTGGGCTACAGAATGCATTTGGAGAAAACTGCAATCTCCCATCACATGGAAATTAGACTGCCTTATTGGGCTTTTTTTGAATAATACATTCAGTCCCCACGCTGCAAGTGCCACAGGAAATGAGATGAAATTACACTCGTGAGGGAGCCGGCCGCTGAATCTGTTCCTGTGCAACAGTGACTCACCCAAAAGAAAAAAAGAAATAAACTGCTCAGGCCTGTGTCTTCATTGCGTTGTGTTCCACCAGCTGTGTATTTACTGAGTGACAAATACTAAGGGGGTGACAAGGTAGAGATGGAGGAGGAAATCAGCAGAGAGACATTTGGCTTCAACTCATTATCTTTCTTACCTTCTTTACCTTCTTATTTACAACTCAGAGAAACTCATGATCCCTCCATCCTCTGACTTCTGACATCTCTCTGTGTGTGTGTGTGTGTGTGTGTGTGTGTGTGTGTGTGTGTGTGTGTGTGTGTGTGTGTGTGTAGTAGTAGTAGAGAGAGTGAGAGACTCTGCTCATAGCCACGTGCTCCGCTTTATTTTAAGTTCTATCAGATGTTGACTGATAGTGGTCTAGGACAGTGCTCCATTCACGTAGCATAAAAATAGGTATTTATTTTTATTATTTATTATTTATTTATTTGCTCAGCACTCAGCATACAGTATGGTGAAACCAGCTCCACTAATTATTATGTGAATAGCCTTCCAGGACTTTGCTTTGTTTTACTTTGTTGTCTCTGTTTATTGCAGTTCTTAACTTTAACATACTCACTCCCTGCTCGTGTTGTCGCGTTTCGTTGAACACAAAAATGTTCGGACTCAACGCGTATGCTTTCCCTTCTGTGGTTTGATTTTAACAAACAAACAAACACTTGATCGGAACCTTGACTGAACCAAAGATCAGTCTCCTTTTTTAACCCTTATTCCTTTCCTTCCTCACTAACAATGTTTTCTTGTGGCATGAGTGATGATTCTGGCCTGGCGCCTCTCTCCTGATTCCCCGTCTCTGTTGTCTCTGCTGTCTCCCCAGGGGAGGAGAAGGGCCGCTGCTTCACCATCGAGTACGTCATGCCCACCAATGTCCAGATGACCTCTGAGTCCACCGTCAGTGTGTTAAGTGAGTCGCTGTGCTATTCACTCCTGCTCCCTTCACTTCACTGCTCTGCACATTAACCAACAGCACGGTCATGATCTTGTTAACTACTTACATGATGATATTTTTTTAACATTGGCTGTATTTTCTTGGGAAGGTATGAAATCGAAATAAAGTCAAGTAAAATGAAAGCAGCCAAAGGGAACTGAAATAAATTATTAAATATAATAAATAATTAAATAATTTAATGGATTTGATTTTATGTGTTAAATGGAGTTGATTTTGACAGAGTAGATACAACCCCAGTTCCTCTAGGTTTATGAGTACTATGACCAGCTCTCTGCCCTTGCAGTACTGCAGATATACTTTGATGTTAACACAGTATCCTCAGAACGTATTTTTTGATGCCCTGCCAAGCTGGCATCCTTTTAAAGATCACAGCTGTGCTCTGCAGAGTGTAAGAAATCTTTTGAAGTCCGTGCAGTGTTAAAAGCAGCAATAGAGTCCCACATATCGATCCATAGCACTCAATCCACCATCTACCTGCCATGTCCAACCCAATCACCCAGATTTCCCTGGACCACACATTTGCTGCCCTGTTCTCAGTACTCAGTAGCCTTCCTGCATTACAAATAATGCTATAATTAACAGTGACAGGGCAAAGGCAGGGGTCAGAGGGAAGCATTTTATCCCCATGTAGGTCTACTGTATTTCGGTTCTCTGATGCATGTGAGATTTAGATTCATAGAAAAACTGCGCTGTCCATGGCATGGAAACAGACATGAAAGCCTGAGGCTAGAGGACTACAATACAGACAGAAGCAAGCAGGCTGGCCCACTCATTCTGGCCCGCTGGAATGAAATGTATGGTGCAAATGCCTACTTTGGGATGTTAAATATGATAAAGCCCATTTTAATACCATACCATGGCATTGTGTTAGCGTTATGGACGTGGAATTGACTACAGTGAGAATAAAGTTTGAATAATGTTTAATTCAGTCACAAGATTGAATTTTTTGGTGATTGTTGTCCAGCACATGCGACTTGACAAACTAAAGTGGTACTCATTTACTGACCCTGTGAAATTAGACAGAAGGCGAGACATTAATTCAGATGGGTATGAAAACCACACTAGAACTTTTGGTGTCTGACCACAGTGTTTCATAATTCACACATGCTAACCTCGGAATGGAACACCTCCACCCACTCCTATAAAAGGTGTTTAAAAATGCACAAGTGGAGGATGAAGTTCTCATACACCTCACATGGTCCTCAGGGAGACTCCTGTCAGACAAGGCTCGTTTGCTGCAGCCATCTGGTCGGTGTCCAAGAAGAGCGAAGCACACAGCACAGACACAAATGCGTTCTCCATCCCCCTCTCATTTTCTCTCTCTCTCTGTCAGACAGAGCCCCCTTTTGAACTCAAACAGAGGACGTTGGAAATAAACAACCAGTCAGCCATCAAATAGAGTTTCTCATCAAAGCCACAACTCACACACACTACTAGCCAGGGTGCCTGTTTGAGCAAAGGCACATGAATAACATGTTGTCTATGGGACAGACAGAGATACAGACAGACAGAAACACAGATAGATAGACAGACAGACAGACAGACAGACAGACAGATAGATAGATAGATAGATAGATAGATAGATAGATAGATAGATAGATAGATAGATAGATAGATAGATAGATAGATAGATAGATAGATAGATAAACACCAAATGAAGACATTGCAAATTGTGTTGTCACACTGCACAGTTGTCACATTTTTTGTATTTATTGTTTTCCCCTGAGGAAGCCATTGATGCTAGCAGACACATGGGCTTGGCTTCAGATAGCAACGGGGCCACTGGAATGATTTCCTATGCACACAATAATCCATGGGGTCACTGATATCCAATGAGACCTTTGGCCTCGTGCTCCCACCACCACCCACTCAGCTGTCCTTCCAGTACATTTAACCGGTACAGTGAAAGGGCACGCAAGGGTCAGATGGGCCTGCACACTGCACAAGCATGAATTATCCCTGGAGAGAGTTGTGTGTGCTTATGGAAATGTATCTCTTTGACTTTAGTAATAGTAACTTAGACAACTTCTGTCAGACAAAACAGAATCAAATATTTATAAAAAAGATATTTAAAATATTGTCAATGGTTAATAGCGATGTATTGATTTGAATAATGTTTAATTCTTGGAGTGGGGTGAATTTGTGGGTTAAATAATTAACTTTAGTCTTCCGTATTTCCTTTCCTGCTAGAAATGATCCGCTCAGCCACACCCTTCCCTTTGGTCAGTCTCTTCTTCATGTTCATTGGCTTTGTCCTGAGCAACATTGGCCATATCCGCCCCCACCGCACCATTCTGGCCTTTGTCTCCGGAATCTTCTTCATCCTCTCAGGTACCTTGCACGTAAAGCTGAAGAGAATTTTCAAAATTTTTAAGACATGCTGCATATTTCTTTTCTGTTTTCATTTCTTTCCTTATTTTTCTCTACTTCTGCCTCTTCTTTTTTCTTGTCTATCAAATTTTTTTTTTTTTTTTTTTTAAAAACCATCCTGGGAGTTTGGCAGAGCAGAGGTGTAGTGCTATTTTAAGAAGAGTCATGCCCACTGCACAGTGCAGTCATCAGCATGCCAGATAGATGGAGACGTCAACATGCCCGCTGTGATGCTTGGTGTCCCACCGCTTACAGTGCTCTAGCAAACAAAACAAGATGACAAATGAACATCTGACAGCCTCACTATCATGCTGTCAACGTCCCTCTTTCTCGGCCTCCCCCTCTTTCTTTCTCTCTTTCTTTCTGTCTTTCTTTCTCTTTTTTCAAAGGTCTGTCCCTCGTTGTTGGCCTGGTTCTCTACATTTCCAGCATTAATGACGAGATGCTGAACAGGACCAAGACTAATGAGGCCTACTTCAGTTACAAGTACGGCTGGTCCTTTGCTTTCGCCGCCATCTCCTTCCTGCTCACAGAGGTACACACAAACTCTCCTACCCTCTCGCCTTACCCCCACTACACTTTACGTGTTAAAAGCACAGTCCATGACTCTAATCAGCCTTGTGAGAATTTTGACAGTGAATTATTGTTCCTCATGGATCTTTAAAATAAAAGGTCATGGGTTGTCCTTAAAGAAGAAATCTGATGTCAAATGAACGGTCGATATTATGCGTGTGCATTCACACCAGATTTCTCCTTTAAAAGACAGGATATGTCCTGTCTTAAAATGAACAGGAAGCATCTTGTCTGCTTTTGTACCTCACATTACATTTACTTCCTTGTCATTGTTAGTTTGGCTAGCATGTATTGGAATAGCTTTACTGTCAGACACAATAAACAAGTCTTTCTCAGGGCTAAGATGCTATTTCACACTTGCCACCCATATTGTCAGTGGTTTGTCAGACAAGATTGCCCAGGGCCATCACTAATTATAATGAGCCGTGATTATTAGACTCTGTCTGAGTCTGAGGCTCCAGTGCATAGAAGGAGTCTTTAATTAGGCTTCATGTCTCATGTGCTTATTAAAGGAGCATAAAGGCATCACACTTAAAACCAGACTTTAATGGCTCAAGAATCCTCAAGTGATGTGATTGTGTGTGTGTGTGTGTGTGTGTGTGTGTGTGTGTGTGTGTGTGTGTGAGTGTGCGTGGGTGTTTATGTGTTTACATTCATGTGTGTGTGCATGCTACGTGTTTACGTCTTTGTCAACAGACGGCTGGCGTAATGTCCGTCTACCTGTTCATGAAGCGGTACACGGCGGAGGAGATGTACCGGCCGCACCCGGGCTTCTACCGACCCCGTCTGAGCAACTGCTCCGACTACTCGGGCCAGTTCCTCCACCCGGACGCCTGGACACGTGGCCGAAGCCCTTCGGACATCTCCAGCGAGGCCTCGCTCCAGATGAACTCCAACTACCCCGCCCTGCTCAAGTGCCCTGAGTACGACCAGATGTCCTCTTCACCCTGCTGAGATGCACACCTCTCTCCTCCTCTTTCTCTCCTCCCTCTCGCTCTCTCGCTTTAGCTTTGTAGCTCCCTCACTCTGTATCTCTTGTTTTCTTCATCTGTCTCTTCTTTTCTCTCTCTCTCTCTATCCCATGCTGCATTGCACGAGTTGAGCTGGATTGTATTGGACTGTTGGGAGAGTTGTGGGCTCAAAACACTAAAGGAGGGAGGCAGAAGGCAGAATAAAAAAAAAGTCATAAAAGTTGTTAGTTAAGAAGAGGTTGGCTTTCGTTCACCACCTTATGTGGCAGAATCTTTTAAAATCTGTAGAGACTTCTTAACGGGCACATGAGTTGTTCTGTTGACATGTTGAGGAGATGGGAAAACTGGGAAAAGATGGGAAAACTTTGAGCTGTCATGGGAGTTGTACCTGTCTCTTAGTTGTACCTGGTTAGCTGGGTGCACAGCTCCTTATTAACAGCTTTTACAGACACACACACACACACACACACACACACACACACACACACACACACACACACACACACACACACACACACACACACACACACACACACACACACACACACACACACACACACACACACACACACACACACACACACACACACACACACACACACACACACACACACACACACACACACACACACACACACACACACACACACACACACACACACACACACACACACACACACACACACACACACACACACACACACACACACACACACACACACACACACACACACAGAAATGTCCTACTCTCACCACCTTCCCTATTCACTACATTTCCAAATACAAAACAGCTTTTCATAACAGACTGAGGTGCTTTGCAGTTCCTAAATGTTTTCTTTTTTCACTTGCTCTTGCATCTTTACAAATGAAAAACAGCATAAAAATCATATTTAGATCACAACTAAAACAGTAGAAAAATATGTCATGGGTACATCCCATTGTATCATTCCTGTTTGACGTCGTTAGAGAGATGGAGGTAGTGATGGCCTAGCCTGAGTAATCTCATAAAGCTAATAACAGTCTTCATTTTTTACTTTGAAAATAAGAAATATGAACCACGTAATCGCTATGTCAGTGAACTAGTGAAAGAAACCACTAGGAGCTGCTCATGTGGTGTCACATGACCTGTGCTAACGTTGAAGTGCCAAAAGGCAAGATAATAGTTCCTTAGTAATTTCCTTGTGGCACTTTAAAGGGACATGCCACCATTTTGACCAGTTTAATTATTTTCCACCTCCCCTAGACTTAAACAACTGAGTTTCACCAGCCGTGTGGAACCATACTTTTGTTCCAGCATAATAATCTAGGAACAGAGGCCTGGACTACTTGATCAGTGGTTTGAGCTACTTGCATGACTTGATTATTATGCCAGAATGAGAGTATAGTTCCATGTCATATCAGCCTAGAAAATCACCACATTTCATGTTCTGTCGGTCTAAGTACACCTTGTAACTACAGTAGAGTCAATGGACGCTTTCTATGGACGCTTGTAAGAAAGATGCTAGGGATTCAATCATACAGAAGAGGCTACCTGAAGCTAAAAATACTACCGTCAGACTGAGACAACGGCTGGATGAACTGAAGAAAGGTAAAACTCAACTGTTTAACTCTAGAGGAGGTGGCGTATCCCTTTGAGAGGATACCATAGCACATTGAAACTATTTTGTACTAACATAGTATTTAGTGTACATCTAAAGGGAATGAAGAAAGATTATATTTATTGATGAATAAATGGATGTTGGATGTTGAATATATTTGGCTGTTGCTCACGGTTGCTTTTTTTGTTATCAGAATTTCTGTTATTAGTCAACAATGTCTTTAGATGTGATTTTATACATTCTGTACGACGTATCACTGATGTGATTATTGTACAGTTTCTTTTTTAGCACTTTACCATCAATGAATAGATTGTTTATTTTATTTTATGTTTGCTAATTTGTATATAGTTTTGTCACAATTTGTATCTTGGTTGCTGTTTTTACTATTCTGTAAGAATTTCATTGCAATGTAGAAATCTACTTTTATTCCATGCATTCAGTAACAGATTATTCAGTTCGTTGGTTTAGATTATTCTCAGAGCAGTCAGATTCTTCAGAATGTAAAGCTACATTTGTGGCATGTGTAGCATACGACGAGACTGTGCGCATGTAAGATATACAAGGACTTGTTAGTATGATGTACACTTGACATTCCAAAATATCCTTTTCTAGAATATGTCCAGAATACTATTATATATAATGAAATGTATATTATATAATGAAAATCATTTTCTACAAAAAAGTTGCCATCTCCATTTGACATTTTCTTGTATGCTATATAGCCTACATCAATAAAAACAGGTGTGAGAACAGTGGATCAACATTGTCCAAAATCTGCATTTTCATTTTAAAAACTGAGTCAAGATTAATGCACACATTTACATGTCAAAGAATTGGTTAAACTATTACCATGCTGACAGAAGTCAACTCAGTTTACAGATACTGATTATTCAGAACAATTATTTGTGTTATGGACATTTTTGTTGTCAAAATCTTGAAACTTTCATTGAAATGTGTTATGTTTTCATTTTTACATCACTGTCTATGTTGAATCAGAAAATGCACTGTATATATATATATATATTAAGAATCTTTTATATAGGCTGTTAAATTGTATGGGTGTTAAATTGTAGCCATTATATGTGGACAGAGTAGAATACCAATGGGAGTGGACATTACTTTGCTGTCGTGATAGCCTTTGCCTTTTTGCATCAACAGAATGTGAGCTTTTGCATAATGTTGTGATTGAGATTTCTGAGATTATCTACCTGTCAGAAAATAGGAATGCAGTCAAAGTCTTTGTACTTTTACAGTTGATTTCATGACATTGTCCGTGTGCCAAATTCTTGTTAGCAAGAAATAAAAAAAAAAACTCCTGTACCAAAAGTATTTGTGTGCTTTTGTTATTGTTTGTTTGTGTGTGTGTCTAGAATGTGTGCACTGCACATAGTCTCCCTCTACTGGCCGCATCTGTAAGTGGCATCACAGTGAAATAGCACACCCCAAGAAACTATACAGTGGGGCTAGGTATGCTTCCAATCACCACACTGAAACAGCAGTAGTATATACAGCAAGAACAACATGACCTGCTGACATGAATTACATGATATAGTGACATGAATAGTGCAAGATGATTGGACAAATAGTTTTAATAATCCATGGGAAGTGCATGACAGGGAAGGTATGTGGATTAGAAGCAGAACACTGTTGGCTAGCATGACTGATATGAAACATTCCCATTGCTGTGGGAAAATAAATCAGTAATAAAATTTAAAATATTAAATTTCCTGACCTACCTGAAGTTAGTGTTACAGTTTCTCTGTAAAGACATATGACTATTCTATTCTAAAGGCATATTCACAATCATTTGATAAGTCCTCCAATTGTGATGATTCCTACTTTCACAGTGTTAACTATATCTAGTTAGAGGTCTGCAATGTCAATATGTTTTGTTCTATATGTATGACTATTGTGCTGTGTGTGTGTGTGTGTGTGTGTGTGTGTGTGTGTGTGTGTGTGTGTGTTTGTGTGTGTGTTCTTTACTACACAAATAACCTAAACAACATTAATTTAACAATGCTGCATCACAGCTCAAATTGCAATGAAGTCAGATAGAGGTAGGAGCATCCTTTGTGCACCCAATGTTTAAATTGACAGCACTGCCATCTACTGTTGCAAATGAAACATCACATAACAAGGCCCAAGTGCTATTTAGCTAAATGCAATGCTCTATATTTTCTGAGCTAAGAGTCTTTTCCTTCCATGTCAGATGATGAAATTAATATCTTAACCGGAGCACAGGACATATCTCAGGGGCATCCAAAAGTGCAGATGGCTGACCAACCGCTGAGCATGTCATGTAACAGCTTGCATCTGTCCAGCCCCTGAATTTGCCTGCAGACTTTGGCTTCACTTTGAACAGCTCAGCTGTAAGACTGTAAAAATTACCATGGGAATTTGAAGGAGGGCATCTGAGGACAAGACATTAGTTTTTGTTTTGGCTTCCTTCTAAATCAGACTTGTTTTTTTTTTTTTTAAACAAACAATATTTTGTCTATAGTGTGGCTTGCTGACATATAGGACCACTAACAAACAGGTCTCTTCACAGTCTGGATTGTTTTCTGGAGTAGCCTTAAGTGTTTCTACAAGTATCACTGTCATCTTTGTCTGGGCTCGTACTCAGGAACGTGCAGCTTGATTTATTCATCTTTGCCAGACGGCGAGAGGTGAGCGCTAATGTCTCCTGACATGCGAAAGACAAGATGGCTCCCTGCGTGATTGATGTATTATTTACTTCCTTCCTGCCCCCAGGGATGACACCGTGGGACCCAGCAGGCCCACCTGCTTCCTCCACAGCAAAATGAACCATGTGCCTTCCAGAAGTCTGTGGAAGCATCAACTTACTGGTACTTTTTCAGAATACAGAGAGAAGTGTGATGAACAAAAGCTCTCTTGGGGACAACTTGTTTGGCTTGATTGGCGACAGTGTAGATTTAAAGATCAACAAAGAATAAGAGACTAGGAACACTGGAACTGTAAATAAAGGAAGTAAGTCTAGGAAGCTCGAAAAATACTAAAATACCTGGAATACTCCTTGATGATAACTGTCAACATCATCATAATTATTTTGTGATGTGACACCCGCACAACAGTTCCACTGCACGTGTAGGCTGCTTGTACTTAGACAAATGGCAAGTAAAGTACTCGTACAATACATTTACAAAATACCCCCAGTTCTAAACCATGTTCTATACATGTTGGTATTCCCTCCTGTCTTTTCCATACTGTAAATGAAAAGGCAGAGAAGTGAGCAGCCGGCGTCAAGTGAGATGTGGAGCTATGAGATTTGGAGCTGGGTGATGTTGGATGCAGGCTGATGCCATATGGCTCTGGCCCTCTCTGCCCTGGGGGCTCCACTCCACTCAGCAGCTGGAGATGAGGAGGCTGTCCATGTGTCCCCTCAGCTGGGGGAGAGCACCCACCCCCCTCCCACCACCATCCTCAGACACAGAGATGCAGGAGCCCCAATAGCACCAATAGAGAATTTTCTCATTCTGACCTTTCCTTTATCAAAATCAGAATCAGTTTTATTGGCCAAGTATACTTACACACAGAAGGAATTTGACTTTAGTAGGTGTTAACTCTCTATACATTCAGCAAATAGACATGTAGTAGTATACATTAGGTAGGCAAAATGTACTATAGGCACATACTGGATAATAGAGACAACAATATACATCTAGGCACACATCAACATGATGTACAAATACACAAATAAGTGCATAGTGCAAAAAGTAGTTGTACAAAAAGTCTGTAATGTGTAGGAGAAGTCGATGCATGACCAAAGTGTTTGTGACCCAACTTATCCACAGTTCAGGAGAGTGATGGCAGTGGGAAAGAAGCTGTTCTTGTGTCTGGTTGTGTTTGTGCACAGGGATTTGTAATGCTTGCCAGAGGGGTGGAGGTTGATGAGAGTGTAGGCAGGGTGTGTGGGGTCTTTCATGATGTTTTTTGCCCACTTCCTGGTCCTATCAGAGTACAAGTCCTGAAGGGAGGGGGGCACCAACGATTTTTTCAGCTGTCCAAATTATATGTTGTAATCTGCATTTGTCCTGTTTTGTGGCTGCCCCAAACCAGATGGTGATGGATATGCAGAGGATGGATTCAATGGAAGCAGTGTAGAAGATGGCCAATAGCTTTTGTGGTAGGCCATGCTTGCTCAGCTGCCTTAGGAAGTACATCCTCTGCTTGGCCTTTTAAAGGATGCTGGCCGTTAAACACCTGTGGGCTATAAGGTGCAAGAGTTTAGCTGCGTTTCAGAGTTGTGTGCATACAGCAAGCCACTGAACACACAGCTGAGTCATGGTGGAAAAAAAAAAAATCAACTAAATCCTCTGAGTTTTGAAGGGCCACCGGATCTTTGGTGAATTTTCTTACTGCTTGCATCAAAGTAGCTATTAAAAGCTACTTGGGTGCTGGGTGGAACAGCTTGGGAGTGTAAAATATTCAAAATGATCCTCTGCTTTAATCATGGGTGCCGATGGAGCTCTCCCCAAAACAACTGATTAAGCCTGTGGGACCAAACGTGGAGGCTTTGATCGCCCCATTCTAAACGAACGGAGACATGACTTCAGATGAACAACATTGATCCCCATCCTCCTTGGGGAATTCACCAAAGAAAACATGAGTTTCTCCTCCCTTACCTACAGGATGCATCAGAGACCTGACATCAGGCAGAGAGTCAGTCAGACCTGATGCTTAACATTTTAGGTGTTGTTGAAATAACATGCTGCAACATGTATGTATAGCAGACAGCCTACTCCATCATTCCTTTTCAGCTGTTTAGATATTTTATAGGTATTATATATATTAAAATTCAGTAGATATATCTTATAGGTATTACATAGATTCAGTAGATACAGTAGGTGTTAGGTATTAGATATACAGTATATCCACATTTAGATATGTCATAGTTATTATTCATAGATCCACATCTAGTAGATTATGTCAGGTATTACTCATAGATCCATATTCAGTAGACATGTCTTATAGATATAGCACTAGTCTTATAAATACTGCACATATATCAACATTCATGACATGAACACTTTAGAAGTGGTTGCAAAATTATTGCAGAAGAGCAACACATTGCATTCAGGGAGGGTGTTCCCCAAGGCCTAGCCCTTTAAAATCCTTGTCAATAGCTTTGGTTTGAAGGTAGCGGCCTCTGCAAAGGTCTTCTCTCTCTCTCACACACACACACACAGAGCTTGATACCCAGGGAACAGATCTGCCTTTGTCTCTTTCTCTTCCTTACGCGATCTGAATCACGTGTCTCCTCAAAGAGGTGTCTAGACGGCCCTATCTGCCTCCCTCATCAAGGAGCTCCAGTAGCCTGCATTCTCCCTTACCCATCTCTCTATATCTCTCTCACTCTCTCTCTTCATTCAGTCTCATGTGCATCCCCACACCATAGTAGTGAATAGAGACTTCACCAACTGGTGCAGACTGATATTAGTTTTTGACTTATGACTTTTGAGTTTCTGGTTATTGCAAACTAGTTCCTCAATTAAGGGTATGGCAAACTGTCTATCAAACCTGTCCCATATGGACACCCTTAACTCCAGCATGGCTCAAGTTTGGTTTGGTTGGCATGATTGGATAAAAGGATCTTAACTGAGAATTGGAACTGGGCATGATATTGATTCTCTGCTCAAGTTTTGCTTCAAAGTCTCATTTTTTTTCTTCCCTCCTACACAACCTTTCATCCTGTCTGGCTTTTTGGTGCAAGCACTCATATACCCAATCTCTTTCTCTGTCTATCTCTTTCAGTCTCCTAGACAGGCAGTACACTCACACACACACACACACGCTCGCGTGCATGCATAATCACTCAAACACACTAATACTCTCTTTCATCTCAAATCACACACTCAAACCATCACACACAGTGCTTATTGTTTGTGGCATCTGCCAAGAGACAATCCAAACATATTGGCTATATGGATGTCAGTTATTAGGACAAAATAAATCCTGAGAAACCTTTACAGATTAATCCCCCCGCCCCGGCGGCTGTTCCACACTAATAACCCTCATCCCCACCCTCGCCCATCGTGCCTTGAAGTGGTCTCACAGAGGCCACGGAAGTGATTCATTGGGGCCGGGAGACAGGGGGGCCACTGTGAAAAGGATGGGATTGCGCACTTGGAGCCAAACACAGCAGGCTCTGTCCCTCTGTGGAAGAAAAGCGCACAGCAGGGGCAGGACTCAGTCACACGGCAGCATCCCCAAGTCAGACAGGCAGTGCGCCTCTCCCAGATTGAGCCACTCCTCGGCTACAACCATGTTTATGGTTGAAAGAAAAGTTAAAGTAAGCTATAGACACAGTAACCTAATCTACTCTGAATGGACTGGTGCTGAGTGGTTAAAAAACATACTATCTGTATCAAAAGCAGTCGAATTTGGTTTAATAGAGGCAGTTTGTGATTGTTTAAATAAGCAGCATTGTTGATGATGTAATCATATAAACTGAATTGCTTGATAAAAAATGCATATGCTGTAACCGTTCATCTTGCTTCAAAGATACAGTGGTGACCAATAAAGGCGCTGATTGGCTCCTGGATCAGAAGGTGTGGTTAGAGGAAGAGACGTTGCATCGTTTTGGGAATCAATTCATTCCAGTTTGAGAGTGCAGTTCGTCCTTAAGAAGTAAGAGAAATTTGAAAAGAAGTTAGTGTGCTTTACATTTTTCTCTAAGGCAGTTGCAGGGGAACATTATGAATAAAGGAAGGACTAGCTGAATTCACACTAATGAGATCTGGGCGGTGTTAACTGAACTTAAGAAAAAGTGCTTCTGGAGTTAATGAGCAAGGTGCGCGCGCTGGCAGCTCCGAGTTTTAAAAATGGATAGAACTGAAAGATATAAAGGTGAAAGTAAAGTTCTGTGTCCGAGGGTGACTTCAACTGGAATTGTCTGATGACGCGCATTTTTATTGCAACTGAGTAGACTGTCCAGGATTAGTATGAAGTGACATGGCGCGGTGTGACCGTGGGATTCAAATGCTTCTGACCACCTTGGGTGCGTTCGCTGCCTTTAGTTTGATGACAGTTGCCATCGGCACGGACTACTGGCTCTATTCTCGTGCGTATATCTGTAACGCCACGAACATCACCACAGACGAAACTCAAATGCAGCCTAAGAAAACAAAGGGAGATCTCACACATTCTGGTCTCTGGAGAATATGTTGTATTGAAGGTAAAACACTTTGACTCCTTTAAATTCCGTTGCCAAAGTTTTGCTTGCCATCAAAAAAGTACTGTTCATATTTTAAAACACAAGTGTAAGCTAGTTTTCACTGACTTTGACTTAATCTACTTTACTCCATACCTTTTCTTTTTCTCGTAAGTCGAAATAAATACAGGCGAGGTCTACAGGGAGCGACCGAAGGAAACCTACAGTTATTAGGCTGCGCTGTAGTAATGATAAGCCAAACGCTTAATCAAGTTACAAAGGGCAGAGCACAATGAAAATGTTTTAGTTAGGTGAAATTGTGGGTTATTATTGTGTTATTTAATGTACACCATGATTTTCAACTAATGCGTTCGTCAATCTATTTATCCAGGCCAATATCCCTTATGTTTAATGCCACTTATTTAACTGTCTAAGTTCTGACGTGTGTGACCAGGGAGATGCACCCTGGATGTGCAAAAGCTCCACTAGATAGTTGATGCTGTTGCCTGGCAACCCTATCTAACATTGCCATGGCAACATGGATGAAGAGCACAAATAGATAATTCTGTGTTCAGTTGAAATGGGAATATTTGTGAATCCACACCTTGTGGTTGTTAGCCTACTTCACTCATTATTTCAACTGCATAAGTGTTTACTAGGATTGAGTCATGATTATGCCAGACAGACAGACTGCTCTGAGCCTTGGAAGGGTACCGTTTATTTTTCATAAGGAGTTTTTGTTTGTTTACACATATGTTCTCTTGTATGCAGTATGAAAACAAGTATGCCCTGTAACGTAAACAGAATCATGTTTGCTGAAATGTGTCAGCTTTCCTCTAGTACATTCCATGCCAACATCCTGTAAGATGATGCAACCCCTGATCTATGTATAACAGCAAATACAGAGAATGAATTTACAACATTCATAGTTTGGATTAATCAGTGTCCATTCTTGTGTCATGAACATGTCAAAAATGATGATAATAATAACAACAATAATAACAACAACAACAATAATAATAATCTGGGGTTTCTGTGAGCTTGCTGGCCACTATGACATTAGTCTTACGTTTTCTGCATTCAGCTTCTTCCACTAAGAAACACTGAATGATGACGCTCAGTCAATAATGAGAAAGTTAAGCCCAATTCACAAATGGAATCTGAAAATCTCTCCACTGTAGTAGTGAATCGGGTGTGCATAAGGGAGGGTTAAAGCACATGTAACTTTTTGTCACTATTTCAGATTTTTATCAATCCGTTTTAACAATTCGTTTAGGGACCGTCTCCAAATTAATTTGAATGGGAAATTGAAAGGATTGATAAACACAACTGTTAATCCCACCAGCCATCCACAATATGGACTGTGCAGTTGTGGATGGAGGGTAGGAAACCACCACAAAATTAAAGAAAAAGCTTTATAGCATGTCATTGCTGACTGTATTGTCATAAAATACCAATTAGAATGTTCTAGCAGTGCCAGTATGCCATTTTGGGTAGCTAGCCCATTAGTTTTATACCAGGAACTCCATAGTGGCACATGGTGGCAATAGCTGTGCCAGTCATGGTTTGACCTGTCATTTAGTCAGTAGCTGACTTCTAAGCTCAGTTTGAAGGGACTGAGAAAAAATAACTGACTGCATCAGACAGGGAGCATAGACCTTCCTTGATGCAAAAGCTAAACAAAGTCACATGCACATAAAAAAAACACACACACACACACACATACATATACATAGACACACAACTTCATGTTTTATCTGGCTTTACCTGTTTTAAAATGTTAAAGACTTGAGGATCAAGAACTTCTTCTGGTTTTTCTTTTGATTTTGTATTTTCTATTTACTGTTGTCTTTGTGAAAAAGTAAACTATAAAAATAACAGTGAAATTCTCCCAGTTGTGCTCAGAGCATTCAGACTCCTTGGCAAACAGCAGAGGAAGTGAAGGAGACATCCACCCCAGCACGTGCAGGAGTATTCGCACCTGCCTTGATGACGGCGCGGCGTGGCTTTGAATAGCAACTTGGCAGACGCCGGCTCCTCCACTCCCCATGCACAGACAGGGCTGTGTCTCTAAAACACTCAGCGTAGTCAGGGGATTCTCGATCAGCTGCCCTCCTGGGGACACGCCTGGAAGCATATATCATTTTTAAAGAAATATAGCCTTACAATTTATGCATTGAAATTTGATAAATTAATTGAACTTCTGGTCAATAGTCAGGTTATTATATTATGAACTTTGTATATGAAGCACGGCATGGTCATGGATGCACACACGCATGCACACACTCATATACACAGGTACACATGCACGCACGCACACACACACTCATATACACAGGTACACATGCACACACACACACACTCATATACACAGGTACACATGCACGCACGCATGCACACACTCATATTACACAGGTACACATGCACGCACGCACACACACACTCATATACACAGGTACACATGCACGCACGCATGCACACACTCATATACACAGGTACACATGCACGCACGCACACACACACTCATATACACAGGTACACATGCACACACACTCATATACACAGGTACACATGCACGCACGCACGCACACACACACACTCATATACACAGGTACACATGCACGCACGCGCGCACACACTCAGCTAGCTGCCGTGACAGACACATGGAGAGCTTGTTTGAATGCTCTGCAACCTTCTCTGAGCCTGACCTCTTTACAGTGCAGCAGAGTACAAAGCATGGACGTGTCCAGTGAACGTCCATGGACAGCCGACAGCCTCAGAAAGAAAGAATATGTATCAGTGAGCAATGGACAGAGAACGAATAACAAAATGAAGAAAAATGGACAGAGAACAAATAACAAAATAATAGTTTTCACTCTGGTGCTTTTTTACATTTGTCAAGGCATTCTGCATGTTTGAATGAATGACTGTGTGAAGCGTAATTTTAATTAATTTGTGTTAAACACATCAGATGATGGCAGTTGCGTTTTTTTCCTATTTTGACTTGGCCGTGATGACTGCTGAGACCATGCCGTGCTTCAATCTGATCTGATTCAATCTGACTAAAACTAGTTACCGATGAGGCTCCACAAACTTTGCCTCCGTAGATGACAGTATTTGACTAGCGTTTACAGTAGCTATACACAGTGTAGCGGTATACACAGTGTGACTGGCGCTGTATCGCTCCCTACATAGCCTTTAGAAGAAACCCTGATATGGTGATTTGAACGAGAGAAAGGGCGAAGTAAAATATGCAGCTGTGAATAAATTTTGTTTCTGAGCAGACGTTTTTATGAGCAGACCATGCCTCCCTTGGCTTCCAGGAAAATACGCCACAATCTCTCCCTACCTTCAGCAGATTGAGGCTTTGGATTAAGGGGAAGTGAGCAGGCAGTCTGGGCACCTTTAATAAATGATGCACAGGAGATAGTGTCAATCAAGGATATGAAGGAAACGACAAAGGCAGCAGCAGTGAAGTTAAATCCTTCTTAGTCAATGTTTTATGCTCGCCTTTGTATTCTTTTAAGGACTCCCTTAGAATCAGTGGAAGGCACTTTGAAGTGTCTCAACACAGATTCTCTGTAGACTACTATTTTATTGCATGTTCCCCCTCATATCACTAGAGACAGAATGACAGGAAAAAATAGGATTTTAGCATGTTTTCTTTTTGTGTTAAAGGGAATTTAGGATGCACGTGTGTTGAGTGGTATATTCATGTAATAGATTCATTCATATGTTTTAAAATGCAGGTTTATCAGTTTGTCTATATTTGATCTTGTGTATGTGTGAAATAGCACACACTCATATCTGGTTTGGATAGTTATTATTAAGGCAGCGTTGGAATTTGACCTGAATATACAGTATGTTGGTGTGTAGATATTCTAGCTATGGTTATATGGACCTGGTCAATGTATGTGTTTAAGTATAGTAGCAATGATGAAGGGGTGCGCTGAATATAGACACAGATTGTGAAACTATGAATAGCATCTGAGTAGAGTTGTATGTGTTTACATAGGGTCAGGGGGATGCTGGGCACTATAAGCTCATAGTGCAGTCAGCGCCAGTGGCAGTAAGAGGCCCACGCCCCTAGCTGCACATGAAGACAGATAAGAAACACCCCCATCTAATGAGAGTGTGTTTCATTTCACACTAATGCTCACTGACCAATTACTCATGTCATTGTTAAAGGTCATCGATGCTGTAGTGGAACATGGGATTGTGTTTTCTCTCGGGAAAACACACTGAGTTTTCCTCCAGGGTTAAAGGAATAAGCCAAAAATGGAGCTTCTGTTCAGAGTCTTAAACTTGCCTTCCTGAATGTTTTTTGTGGGTTTGTTACATCATCTTGGTTATTGGTGAGGATTTGGATATCTGACCCACATACGGTGTAAGTCTGCTTTTTACACAAGACATCGGCTTTGACTTATTGAACATCCTCTCTTTAGGCATGTACAAAGGAAGCTGTTTTCGGATCAACCATTTCCCAGAAGAAAACGACTATGACACAGACAACTCGGAGTACATTTTACGTGAGTGCCGTGGATTCACCACTTTTGCTGCAGATAAATCCAGAGGATAAAGAATGTTTTTTTATTTTTTTCAAACACACACAAACCCAGAGATGTGACCAATTTTGTGTTATGTCAACAAAATGCATAGTTTGATAAACATGTTGAGATGTTACTATTTTATGAAACAGTACATAGCATTCATTAAGTGGATTAAATGTAGGACACTCTTGAGTTCTGGATGCCTGTGGTGACCCCATGCTGCTGACAACAGTATGTCTAAGCTTATCTGCCCGTTGAACTAGAAGCTCATCCAAGGAAAAAAAAACAAAAAACAACAGCAGTCCTCAGCTGTCCAGGCTCCAGACATACTGCTACTTCCCTACAGTGTAACGGGAACGTAACATAGACCCTGTAATGATGCAATTCACTTTCCTTTCTTCACAACTGACTTTATTTTAAGTATAGTGTCATAAAGTTTGCTTACCTTGTTAACAGTGACATCATCTAATCTAAGTGACTCAATTTGTTACAATACATTTTTTCTGAATTTCAGTTTTTAGCTTCCTCTGTGAACAACGACCAACCCCCAAGACATTTGAGTTCATTTTGTACTGAGATTAACTGAAAAAAAAAACACTGAAAACTAAATGCCATTCATTAACAACAAATTCTTTGACATTCTCATTAGTCACATAATGAGCATTTGTTCGTTCCTTAGTCTTGTTTTTTTCTCTCTTCTCCTATTTGCGGTACTCATAAAGCTTTTCAAACCAGTGCCATTTGAACAGCTTTAGGCAACCATTGTTCCATTTTACACCATGCTGACTGATCATGTAATGTTGCTATACAGAGTGACTTCAGTCTGCATAATGATATTTGCTAAAAGCAAAACAAGTCAAATATGAGCTTTTTAGGAGTACTTTGTCAGTGTTCTCAAGAAAACAACAGTTTAATCTTAAAGTTAATATAGACACATCTGAAGTAGGGGTAGTTTAGTTACTCTCTCAGAATGAAATACGAACAGACTGGCTCCATCAGTCCTACAAGAGCCAATAGCATTGCCAGCAAGACATAAAATCCCATTTTAACCTGGGCTAAACATGGAGCAGCTCAGCTGCTCTTCCCTTCCAATAGTGAAGAACACTGGTTTGCCATTCCACTCGAGATCAGCTACAGAGGGCTTTCAGATCTGTTCTCCACACCTTTGCAGTCCTATGAAACTTCAGTAAAGTGTTCAAAGGTGTGAAGTGAGGATCATAAAAAGTCGTCTCACTCCCCATACTTAATGTAATGCTGCGCTGTTAGAGTGCCTTTGTGGAGGTGAGATTGCACACTGCACATGCTATCGATCAATCAACGGCACTAGGGACTCTTAACAGGAGTTTGTTTAGAAAAACCTGTTTGGCACAGACAAACTCTCCCGCTTCACAAACCATGTGGCAGTGTTTTTTTTCCCTGCTGAGAGAGTTTTTGTTCATCCATTCACTTTGTTTTGTTTCTGGAGGGTTTAAACACACATGCTCATGAACTACTATGCGTTCACATAGCAGCAGAACACTACTAGGTCCGGTCAGCACTGTGGAATACTGACATGCCACAAGGTGCTTGCACTGATGACACGTGTGTCTGCGCTGGTGCATCTGCTCTGGTCCATGTGGTCTGTGTTGCAGGTATAGTCCGGGCCTCCAGCCTTTTCCCCATCCTAAGCACCATCCTACTGCTGCTGGGAGGTCTGTGTGTGGGTGTCGGACGCATCTACAGCAGCAAGAACCACATCCTGCTCAGCGCTGGGATCCTGTTTGTGGCAGCAGGTAAGATGTTTTTGTGTGTGTTTGTGTGAGCGAGAGAGAGAGAGAGAGCTTGTGACTCATCTGTGGCCTTTTCAAAAGCCAGGTTTTCGTCTTTTGTTTACACACATGCATACACACACACGCGCGCACACCCACGCAGAGCGAGAGAAACACACAGGGGCATGGTTCGTCATTCTATCCAATTGCCAAACCAGTTGTACCCTTAATTTATGAAACCTCTTCTGTTTATTTCCTAGTTTCAAACCAGCACACTGTCCTTTGTCCAAGGTCCCAAATCTGTGCTAGAGAGACCTCTCCTAGTGTTCTTCCCTAACTTGAACATGCACATGATGAGTCGCATAAAAAGCTTCAAATGATTCTATAGTGTGCGTAGATGCAGTTACCATAGCAACCATGGACATGTGGTCATTCTGTGCAGAACTGACCTTTCCCATTCCTTGCCCTACAGGCCTCAGCAACATCATTGGCATAATTGTTTACATCTCCAGTAACACAGGCGACCCCAGCGACAAGAAGGAGGAAGACAAGAAGAGCCAGTACAGCTATGGCTGGTCCTTCTACTCGGGCGCGCTGTCCTTCATCTTCGCCGAGGCCATAGGCGTGCTCTCCGTCAACATGTACATCGACAAGAACAAGGAGGAGCACATGAAGGCGCGGCGCGACTTCCACAAGTGCCCGTCGTCCTCATCAGTGCGGCCTTCATGTTCGTCGTCTTCGCCGTACACACGCATCCCCAGCTACCGCTACAGGCGGCGGCGTTCACGCTCCAGCTCCCGCTCCACCGAGCCGTCGCGCGACACCTCGCCAGTGGGCCTCAAGATGGCCGCCTCAGCCTCTGCGTCCTCCTCACTGCCGCTGGCCGACATCTCCATGTACACGCTGGGCCGGGAGCACCCGCTGCAGGGCCCCGGGGCCGGAGTCGGAATGGGGGCCGCACTCGGGGCCATGGGGCCCTATAGCCCCCAGAGAGAGCCGCCGCCCAGCTTCCTGCAGGTGCACAACTGCTTCCCCAAAGACACGCTCAAAGACACCCTCAACCGCCGCACCACGCCCGTATGAATGCGACCAACGCTCTTAACAGACAGCTCCTTATCGGTCCCTCTTGTAGTGGACGTTGATGTCCCTGGGGGTGCTGCTGTGCTCTGGAGAAGGGTGTGGATAATCTTTAAAAAGCACAAAATGTGATGGACAGACTATTGACCAAATTAGACAAACATACTGTCGGCGGTAGACTAATACAACTGTAGCATCAGACAAATACTACACAGGTGAAATGCTTTGCTCTGTAGATGCACATTTAGTCAAATCTGTTTATGTAGCGATATTTTTTTTTTGTTTTGTTACACAAAAAAATGAACAGTAAAGCTGTGTTTGTGTGTGTGTGTGTGTGTGTGTGTTTGTGTGTTTTAGCAGGTTTGTTTAAGAATTATTGTGTTTTGTAGTGCGGGACAGCACTGTCATTGTTTCAATGACTATACTATAATATAAGATCGCAAGAAAAATGGTGCTAACCGTAACTGTTGGATGACAATTGCAGAATATCCTCCCGCCCCCCTCTCGTTTTCTCATCAAACTTATCCAACTTATTCACGTGGCCATCTGGGATTCTACGACTGACTGAACAAAGCCATTTTGTACAACTTGCTTTGAACCACTGCCATATATACTATATATTCTCCTGGGTGTTTACAGAACTTCTTAAAAGCTATGACATCATCTTGGTCGGAACTCGTTGACTGATACTGTGACTTCTTCTCTGTGCATTGAACATTCCAAACACTGAGGATATGAAATTATCTTTTTTTGCTCAGGGATGTTGATGACTGCTTGACTAAAAAAAGGGAACAACTTTTGATCTAAAAGTATGTATGTGTTGATAAGGACCAATGTGCGACACATGTATGTATGTGTACTGCGTTTTCATCCTAGAATTGAATCCACAAAAGAGCATGGACGTGAGTTGCTTTTGTTTGTTTTGTTTTTTTTTTTCTTTCTTATTTCTTGTAAACGAAGTAAGTGTGCCCTCTCTATCTCTTGCATCAATCATTTTGACGTCACACAGCTTTCAAAAGTTCATTCAAGTTTGTCATATAGTCATATAGTTTAAGGGTGGACGCACACATACACACACATTCAAAACACTGATCTCAATCACCACCCTCAATGCTTTGTCACATACCTAGACTACACAGACTACACAGAGCATACCAAAACACAATGAGTTCAACAGGAAGCTAAAAGGATCAGCATTCACACATCTCAGTGCTAAAAGACTGGTCTCTCTACCCACTCCCCATTAGAGTCGGGGTGGGGGTGGGCGCCTGGAGCAACAATATCTTGGCTGGATCCAAACAGGGCTGCTGTGTTCATTTCAGGCAGTTTCATAAATGACATCTTTCCCATGGAATCTGACTACTATGCATCTCTCTTAGCATGTAAACATGGGCAAAAGACTTGTGTATATGATTGTGTGTGTGTGTGTGTGTGTGTATATCACGGAAAGCCAGCGAGGGGGTTGGGGGGATTTCAGGAGAAGTAGTTTGATCTCTTAAAAGGGCATGAATGAGTCATGATCAGTGGTGTCTACTGGGCCCCTTTCTCTGGAGTAATGGCCTCTGTTTGGCAGGAAACACACCCCTAGATCATTTCTTCCTACAGCTGGAGGTCCTGCCAGGCGCTAATGCTCCTCTTCAGTCCTGCCATGAGGCTTTTTAGCCATATTTCCTGTCTGCTCTTCTTTGTGCCCACACCTTCATCAAAACAAATAGAACAGAGAGTAAGAGTCTTCAAGGCTAATAAATGATGGCTGTTTTACTGATGGTAACTGACACAGTCAAAATTCATGAAGCTCTCAGATGCGCACTCACTGGGTTGGGTCTATAAAGCATTGTGCCATTGTATGCCCAGACACAAAAATATAGATAAGTGGCTTTTGAGGCTTGAAAGGTTAGGTGTTATTGTGCAACAGAGAAAAGGAATTTTAATATTTTCTTTGATATTTGATTTACATTAAAGGGTTTGGGACACCTTGACGTAACGGAACATGCACTGTGATCTGTGGTTAGTACTACATTTAATTTTGAGTTTGTCTGCAGTGCACTTTAGGAAACTGAAAGACTGTTTTCAGTGTTATCGTTATGTTACAAGTAATACTGACATTCTTTCTTTCTATTTGCAAATCAAAACACAAACAGAGCATGCTGTCTGATCATACAACATCACACACATCCTTTTTGTATTAAGCTAATAATTTATCACCTTACTCGTGTGTAAAACATGGCAGTGGAGGCAGTAAGTATTGTGCTTATATGCAATAGATTTTAATTTTCATTTTTTTTCACATGAAGAATTGGCTTGATACGGGGAGAACAATGCTTCCTTTTCCTTCATGGATTACAAATATGACAGCCACAAAATAAATTGTATAATTTGCCCCAGACTATCAACGACTATTATGTGTTTGTATGATTACTTGCTGTAATGTTCATACAGGTCGTGTTTTCTTAATTTTATATTTTTTTTTCTCTTGTACATAATCTATATGGTGGATGTCACATGGTGTTCTGAATAATTTATTTTCAAGACAAATAGATTCATATGTTATCCTTATCAGGGGATTTTTGAAGCAAAAAAAATAGAGAAATTGTCAATATGTAGGCTTGCCATATTATGTTATTGAAAAGAACTGATATTTCATTCAAAATATGCTTTGTGTATAAATAAAAACAAGTTGTAATATGTCCTCGGTGAGAGCAATGTGCTGTAACTGTATGTGTACTTGGAGCAGTGTACTGGTGCCATCCATGCTAACCTGTAATCTAATTCACTAACATGTATTGGATCAAATCAGCCAAAAATGATTTTCTCTGGTGTTTGTCATGTTTTTTGTTGACTGGGCTTCAAATGGCTTTCATCACCTGTCCTGTTTGAAATTCCCATTAATAAACAAGCAATTGCTCTGGCCCTCAGGCCCTCTTCAATAAGAGCAGCGTTGGTTTTGTAGCCCATTTCAGAAGCGGAGGCTGAATGTCAGTGCGGGTATCTAATCATATGACACTAAACTGAAAAGGTAGGAACTGGAAATGATCATCTCTGGGTAGGCCTTAAAGGTGAATTATTATATTATAAGTTTTTATAGGCTGTCCAGAGATTATTATTGCCAGGTCCAATACATTTAGCCTAATTTGGTGCTAGGGACCATATACTAAAGCCTTGCAAGGTTCAACCCAGCCCAGCCAACCTGTGAGGTGTGTGCAGCATGCACAGATCTCTTACTGGTTTAGGTGTGAGTCTGGGATTTGGGTGTAGTGGAGTAACACCAATAGTAACAACTCCTGACCTGAAAATATGTCTGTGTCTGATTTCAGTTTACAGAACATACAAGCAAATAAATCGTAAGTTGTAAAGAGGCTGAAAGAGAAAAGTAAAAGGGAGGACTAGGGCATCAATATCTTGGCTGGAATCCAAAAAGCGCTCATGCTCTGTTGGCCTGCTGTGTTAAATTCATGCAATTTCATAAATGGCATCGTCTCCATCGTCTTTCATAAATGGCATTGTGGATCCAGTCTACTACATATCTTCAATCAGAACAAGAGCAGAGAGCAGGAGCCTCAGCATATGACTGTGTGTGTGTGTGTGCGTGCGTGTGTTTCCAGTCATAGGCAATAGAATGGAAAAGAAGGTATCAACAAAAGGGAGTTAGCCACTGTGCCCATGCCTCATGCCATTGCCCTGTGCCTCTCCCTTGTGGCTGGTTCCTAGAGGAGGAAAGAACTGGCTTAGATATTAGCAGGGTACCTACTTTCATCTGTCTCTGTCTTTATGGTGCCACATACACAACCTCTAGTCACTCAGGCATATCTGTCCTTGGCCATCAGGAGGTGAGTGGTTGTATATTCTTAAAAGTTTGTCCATTTGAAAGGGCACATGGTTTAAAACCAGTTGCTGAGGGGATAAAGTGAAAGAAGGCATATCAACAAAGAGCTGGTTAATGTCTTAGCTTAGCTAGCATAGGAGACACATTTAGCACTTGCTAAAAGTGGTGCATCACTGGTGGTTAGAGCAACACATACGACATGAAAGAGAGAGAATTACCGCGTGGAACAGTTTGCAACTTTTATTTATTATTTTCTTTTGGTTTGACCTAAATAACTACTCTGATAAACTACATGACGCTGTCATGTAATTCAAAAACATCAGGACATACAAAACCTTACACAATCTTTCACCTGGGCCCTGTTAGAATTAAATGTAAAATGTTAATAATTAGTAATAATTCAGTTTAGTTTTCTTATGTTTGTACAAACAGTCAGATTCGCTGATTTGTTAAAGGTAGACAACAAATAACATTTTTTCAATAAAAATTTTGACCCTTACCTTAAAGTTTCCTATAGTTGCCAATAAGTTCTGATTCAAAATTGGTCCAATTTTGTTCATTGATGTCAAGTGGGAGGAAGTACAGAGTTACTTTAATTCACATCTGGGGGTGGGAGGTGGGGGGGATGTGGGATTGGGCTCAGGGGAAAACCCCTGAGATCCTCATGTAAAATCACAATTGCCGATTGTCAACACTGGAGTGATTGGGGATCACAGATCTCACAAAACAGCAAAGGACAATGCAAAGTTGCCATCTGTCAATACTCCATAACGACGCCCAGCAAAAATGAAGGATAGGCTAACAAGCACTCAGACAGAAATAACTATATGGTATAAAGAATGTGTGAGAGTGTGTGTAAATTTGCTGAGTTGTCAAAACTATTTCAGTTGAGCTGGGGGTAGTAACTATAAGCCTTTGCATGAGAAAGTACCATTGTGTGAATTCATCAGTAGTCAATTAGAATGTCCTGGCCCCTAAAATAAACTCACAGCATGATACTTGATACCTGAATCAGACACACTGTGTTTGTCTATGTAGTGTGTATATGGGTGTTTCTATGGTGATTAAGGATTGTGCTCTGTGATTGTGGGTGTAGATGATTTTTTCTGTTAGATGTAAGAGGGAACTAGTTGGTCCAGAGGCTCTCTCACCTGTTGAACTATTGCTGACAACTAGCATTCTTAGCATCTCAGCTCCACCCTTGTTGGAGAATCTGTTCCCATCAAAGTTCCCATCATAGTCAATACTATTCCGATGAACTCCAAAAGTTTGACTGACGTGTCCAAAAGTTGACTGACATATTTTAAGACCAGAACACATGATAGACAAAGCTGGTAAGACTTAGCAAGCTGATTCCAGACATGGTGTGACCTTCTAGTTTGTCACTCACTATAAACAACATGCATGCTACCATCTTCTCAGATTTTGCCCAGATGAGTCAGTGTGCATTATGAACAAAGACGTAAGCATGTAGCATTTACAGACTCAAACACACAGTTGTGCTTAAATACTCAAAAAAGAATGTATTTTTTTTTTACCTGGTATAATGACACTCATGCAGGAATGGCATGTGATGACTAAGAGTATTACACCATGACTGCTTCTTGTTTTGACTGACTGTTTTGAAAGTTTGAAAATGTGCAGTTCCCTGCTGATTGGAATATAGATATTCAGATTAGAAACTGTGATTCTGTGTTTAAAATGCAATCCACTTGATAACAGGATGTTCAATGTGTGCATAACATACACAAATTTGCTTATCTGCGTGTTTCTTGTTCGTCGTTTCATCAGTTATAAATGTAATTTAAATTCAAGTGTGTTATTCAGATTATTTCAGGGTTTGGTCTAATTTAAGATGAATAGCATTCTATGAAACAGCCTGGCGCAAAGGCTAATATTGTACTTAAAGACTATTGGTATGTTCTATTTCAGGAACCATAGACAGCTCTGTGTTTACATTTCTGTCATATCAGTTTATCTAAATGTTGCCTGCTGTGTGTCTGTGTGTGTGGTGTGTGTGTGCATGTGTGTATGTAGTGTGTGCGTGTGCGTGTAGTGTGTAGTGTGCGTGTGTGTGTGTGTGTGATCATCAGCTGCATATCAGTGTGCTGTTGTGAGCTCTGCTCTCCTGTCCTCAGGGTTAAGTCGCATTGGCTGTTCTATGGCTCGACAGCTGCTGTTTATACAGAGAATTCTCTTTATAAATAGTTTACAGATGCAAGTTTATTGCCTTGCACTCAGGAAACTGAACCAAAGTCTGACGTCCAATATATGTTGGGATTTATAAATAAATGTTTCCCCAAAAGGGGGAAGGAAAATTGCAATGAAAACGGTAAGAGGAGATGGAAATTGTGATATTATATGACTTGACATCTTGTTTTCTCTAGTCGAATAATTTATGCTGATTGTGAACTAGAATGATGCAAGCCTGGTAGAAATATTTATAGCACTTGAGAAGAATCCACAATCTCATGTGCCGCATTCCATTCAGCAAGAGAGGCGAAAACAGTTTTCAACAGACAGATAAAGGCATTTTTTCTTTTGATCAATTCTTTGGCTAAAGCCAGATCATCTAAACATCTTTACTTGGGCACACACGTACACTCCCATCCAAATATCTGTAACCCAATAGCCCCATAGCTTGACTCACTGCGCACATTTATAGAAACAGTCCCTTTGGCAAAACCCCCCACCTTCCCCAGTCACCATAAACCCCACCCGTGCTGAGCAGTGCGTCTGGTCATCAACTTTTCTGATGCGCCTCAACAGCTGACGGTCGACAAGGAGGCCTTCCCTTTCCTGTCAGTACCCTCACACTTGCAGAGAAAGAGAGAGAGAGAGAAAAAGGGAGAAAGACAGAGGGAAGAGGAGAGAGTGAGAGACAGAAAGAGAGAGAGAACGAGAGTTAAGGCTGAACAAAATCAGGGCAACAGTCAGGCTCACCCCTTTTCCCCTACAGAGGTGTGGATCCCTCTTGCGAGTCAACGGGCCAAAGTGGGACTTGACTGTAGACCATCCCTACAGGAGCCATCAGCTGGACCCATCCAAAAAAGCCAGTCAGGAGGGGGACAAACGGAGGCTCTTTCTTTTCTCTAAACACCCCTCTGTCTCCTGGAAGTGTTTCTGTATCTAACCGTTTGGCACCGCCGGTGGCACCATGCAGAAGAGTACCAAAGTGAAGCTCACCCTTTTCAGCCTGTTGGTAGGGATGCTCTGCATGTTCAGTGCCGTGGTGTCGGACCACTGGGCCGTGCTTAGTCCACAGGTGGATGAGGTCAATAAAACGTGCGAGGCGGCCCACTTTGGTCTGTGGAGACTGTGCAAGAAGAATCTCTACATCACCGATGTAGAGAGAATCGGCAAGGGCTGTGGCCCGCTCAGCTTAGATGGAGGTAAGTACCATCCAAGCTCTTTCTTTCTCTCTCTCTCTTTGTCTCTGACACTCATGTGGGACATTCTGAGAAAAAATTGTGGAAACGTGGTTCATATATCATATGTTTTAGGATATTCCTTATCCACACAAATATCAAAAGGTATTTGAATACTTAACAGTGTGTGCAATAATTGTAAATAAACTGAATTTTGTTGCTTGAGCAGGGTTCTGTCTGAGGTCGGGATGGTATTTTGAATCTTTGTTGCATAGAGAGTTGCTGTACTGCTGTGCTGTAGTGCCCTCTCTCTGGTCCATTATGTGAGCCACAGTCACCCGATCTGTCAGGGACTCTCAGACATCTTAGCAATGCAGTGTGTCGTTCATGGATTAACCCCTGCTGCTCCAGCAAGGCACAGTCTTCATTGGCCATGTGGACATAAAGTCAAATGCTACAAGTACTGAAAGACTATGTAGACCTATGTAGAATTCATTAGACTATTTTGATAATCAAGAGTAAAGAATCTACAAAAAAAGACTAGAATGTATCTGCATGTAATTGTTTGAAGTTCCAGATATTTTGGGTACCTTGTGTCTTGGGTTCAGGCAATTTCCCCTGTTGCTCACCTTATCTGTGCACTCATTAGTTGGCTCCAGTGCAAATAAAATCCCCCTTTCAGCCATGACGAGAAACAGCCTGTATAATCAGTCATTAGACATCTTGGATTATTATATTATCGCTAATACTTCAGGTGACAACACCTAGCGAGAACAGATTTAGTGAAAACTAAGTCATATGCACATTGTACAGGTCAGTTGGGCCCTCAGAGATCTACAGACAGACAGGGAGTATCATAAGATACAGTATATGGCAATGTGGTCTAAAGCAGGGGACCGGAAAACTAGAGGGCCTTCTGGGTTGCCTAACTATGCCAGGCATGTACCAACTGACTCAGTAAAAGGAGGGACCCGGCAGGTGCATGGCAACCATGGTCCTTGCACATACATAAAATGACAACAGTTGGTCTAAGATTTGCAGACTGCTCAAGCAAAGGATTTGGAAATCCTGGCAGGTGTCCCTGCTTGACATTCTTTTCACTTAGGCTAAAGGAATTTATTGTCTGTCCCTGTTTAGTAGGCTAAATGATATAATAATATGTATAGATGCCCTGAGAGTGTCTGTCGTTGTACTGTTTCATTATGAGCCCTTGTAGGGACATTATGAACAACTGAGAAAACATTTTTGTAGATATTTAAAAGCTTTTATAATGTATAGATGTGGAAATTTCAGACAATACATATTCATAACACACTATCAATCTATATTTAATTATGATTAAGTACTATTCTGAGTATGTTAGTATGACTATATTTAAATATGATTAAGGCAAAATGGCAGTTGTCTTTATCGCTTTCACACTTTATAATATGCAACAACCAGACACCGCCCAGCACAAGGCTGATCTAAAATGGACTTGAATCTGTGCCCAGTAGGGTGATATCAACATTACAGTGACCGACAGCAAAACCCCCACTCACTTGAATCTAATAGCTGGTGATAAATCTGTCTTTAGTGGTTGTACTCAAACAAGGGATCATCACCACACTGAATGTCACAAAACGTTCCCTGTTCTTTAGCTGTTAATTGTCCTAAATATATTGATAGATTAAAGATAAATATTTAACTAACACATTATTACAGTTAGCCTTTACCAATTGTGATAACAGATAACATTTTAACCAAACTGTGTTGCACACTGACTGAACTAAAGCTGTAATTTGTTTTTCGACTGGGTTGGTGTTTTTTTTCCGACTGGGTTGGTTGTTTTTCGGTTGGGTTTGTTGTTTTGTGATGAGTGAAGTGCTTTGCGCTTTAACTAGGCAGTCTGGCAGGAGAGAGACATTTGTGTTCCTGTTACGAGCCTTAAGCAGAATACAAATCGAATTTTAATTAGTTTTGTATTTTCATCCTCGCACAAACGTGATGAAGCCGTTTGAGTGACGGCAGAACACAGTCATTGGAGGTAAAATTATTATGTCCACTTCTGATAAGCCATGTCATTCCTAGAAGAACATAGTCATGAGAACAGTTATCTCAGGCCTAGTCTGTCCTTATGATGTCCTGATGTGAATCAGTCAGATCTGATTGTCATGTAGTATTTCTCTCTATTGAATTACTTTATTAGAGACAAGGGAATTTTTTCCTGTACATAACCGTCTATTGCTTGACGGTTGGTATCGGTGTGTGTGTGTGTGTTTTTGTGCGTGTGTGTGTGTGTGTGTAATATATCTCCTGGATTTAAATTTAGCCAGCATGCAGCGAGGCAACTGTTCAGGCGTCATAGCTGCATCGCAGTTGAAAAAGGTTTGACTGACAGAACCACCTGCGTTTGACTGCGCGCTTAAACCACCTGGGCTCTTGTTGTCTCTGGCAGTCTTGTAGCACCCAAAGCCCACTGACCTCCACTTAAATCATTACCCCCATAGAACCCCTTAGAGGATGGCCACAAGAACTCCCAGTCTGTTGTATCAGAACCAGTTCTCATCTCATATTCTATAGTCTGTTCCACCACATCGAAGTAAAATCATGCCAATCCCTACAGCAGTCAGTGCCAGCTGTTGTCAACAATATACACAAGCAAGAGCTTCAAATGGATAAAGAGATGAGCTCTTAGGGGAGCTAGTCAAATGGCAGATATCGCTAACTGCTGCTCTAACAGTGATACGCGGTGCGTTGAATGCCTATGTTAATTACTGGTGGCCCAGGCTACATTACACTGCATAGAAAAAAGCTAAAGTTCTGAAGTGGCCTGTGGTGGTTCAGTCCTTGTTAACTTTTCATTTGCTGATTAATGTCTGTGTCAGTAGTCATGTGTGGTCAGTTTGTATGGTGAGAATGATGACTGGCATTTTACACACAAAGTGCAGGGAACGAAAACACGAAACTATGAACCGTGTATTTCACTGCTTGTAACAAAGAACTTTATTTCCCTATTGTATTGTATTGTATTGTACTGTATTGTTTTGTATGTGTCGAAGCCACTTCACTTTTAAACAGAGGTTGGACAGCATTTCTGTGTCTGATGTTTACAATTCTACTCACAATTGTTAGTATGTGAGTGTGTGTGTGTGTGTGTGTGTGTGTGTGTGTGTGTGTGTGTGTGTTTGTGTACCAACTGAGGCATGTGAGTCAAAGCTTTGAGGTGAGAGTATAATTAGGTTATAAAAAGGTAATGAGGCAGGCAATGCAGCAGCATAATTGACACAGTGATGGTGCTAAGTGGCTATTTAGTCAGCATGTAAAGGCCAATGGCAGAGTGAGATAAGGCCTAGCTGAGCATTTCAGAATAAATGTAGCTTAGTTTCACCCAAATCAACAAGGGCAGTTTGGTCCCTTTTGTTGAGTTGTTGAGGTCTTAATGTTTTCAGTGCACCAAGATCAGTTTCAAATTCTATCCCGTATTTGTAAGAGCTTATGTTAGCATCATGCTATAAGCTAGTGTCAGGGCGAGTGTTAGCATAAACAACATTAGATAAGATTAGCATAGCATAATGAGATTTTGGTTTAATGTAAGGGAGCAGTGCCAAAGACGTAGCATCCAGTGGACACCAAGCTTCTATATTTTTATGACAATGTACAGCTAAGTTTTCCACAGTGTCTAACAGAAGTAGATCAGCTTGCGATTCAAATATTCACATATGATATCTCCCATATCAGTTTGTCACCAGACCAACAGCAGCCCTGCCAACAACTGAAAATGGCTGAAACAAATCAGTCGCCGGGCAACGGTGTATGATTGACTAATTGAGAGTGTCTCTTGTCATAAGTACTCATGCATTATGGAAAACAATCCCTGTGGAAGAATTTTCAATGTCAACACACCGGAATAGATGACGGTCTTAGCCAATTAGGACAAAGTGAATTAAACACTGATGATTCCCTGTCACGGCACTGGAAAACTGAATTCTCTCTCTCTCTCTTACTCTATCTCTCTTCAAGATCACAACTGCACTTACTTCAGGCACTTCACACCAGGCGAGGAATCTGAAATTCTTGATGTGAAGACCCAGAGAGGTGAGTGCTGTGGTTTTGAATGAGTCTGCTACATCAAAGTGACGACAAAAAGTAGCTAAAACTCAGGGGGCTTTTGGGTAATTCTGAGGTCGTGGAAATTCTGTGTAGTTTGAATAGTGTGTAATTCCTGCATTCATACCATCTCCATGATGTACTGAAATTGGGTAAGAGTATACTCTATGGAGAAAAAAACTCCATATCTCAGCATAGCAATGACTGGGAGAGTAAGAGCACGATAGACAGTTAGTGTGTGGGGGGGTGGCAATAGGAAAGGCTTGCATGCTTGGGTGGATCTGCTCTTGGGGAAGGATTAACCCACGCCTCCACCACTTCCACTTCCTGCATCTTATTATTCTCTCCACCCAGCCATTCCCTCCAGACACACACACACACACACGGTGCCTCATACGGTGTCCCTGGCAGTGTCAGTAGCATATTAAAACAGACACTCGTCATGGCATGCACATGTATGTGTTGCTCCATGTGAAGGCGGGAGCATGGCAGGGCAGTATGTAGCAGTGGCCCTTGGCTGTAACTCAGGGGGATGGGCTCAGTCAGAACTCATCACTGGGGGCGTAAATGAGATGAGCCCTGCGGATCCTGCCACACTAATACTCCGCTAAAGTCCGCCCTGTAAGTGAAGGCCAAAGACCAAGGGCCCGTGAGGTGAGCTGTCTTTCTGTCTCCCACTCATAACACCTCCTTCCCCAGAGGACATTAAAAGAACACGGGGAGAGAGAGAGAGAAAGAGGGAAAAAAGAACATTACATAATGCAGCTAAAACAATCAGGGACAACGCAATTAAAATAATCAGAGGAGATGAGGCGTCACAGCAAGGATTTTTTTTCCTCCCCATAAATAACCTCGGACAAGATAATCAGTGGTTACAGAGATAAATGAAAAATGCTCGAGGTTTCAGCCTACAAACAACTTTGTGTTCAATTAATCATCGGTTTGCCGTTCTAACTAGGAATTGTAAGAAGCTGTGCTGTATAATTACCATTTTTCTAGTCTGTTGTCTCATTTTTTTGTTGTTTAATAATGATTTGCTTATCTCAGTGTTATGAGTCATGTTTCAAAAGAGTGGTTAGTAATTTCATGTTATATGGTAATTTGTTGGGGTTGCCAAACCAGGACAATATAGAATCAAAATCATTGCTTTAGTTTTAATGAACAATCATGAAACATTTTGCCTCGTCTAGTTACTGTGAGCTGCTACAGCCAATGACAGGGTCAAAAGTTAACCATTTATATTTATTATATTTTTTTTCAGCCAGTGTCACTATATACAACGAAAAGCTGGCGTTTGTCACAGTGACATGTTAAGACTATGAATTCACTTTAATAGAGATACAGCAAGACCTATAAAAGGATAAATACGAGCTTCTCTGCATGTAGTGTAAGCCACAAGTGACAGTCACATGTTCCTCCACTAGTTCTTCTGGGAGAACATCCTTAAGCTAGAATGTCTAACACATTCCCTCGATGGAATGTTTAAGAGATCATTACAAAAACATGACCCTCTGCCTCTGAAATATTCAAGGAATTACATCTTGTTTAATTCCCTACTTGACAAAAACAGAAAACAGGATAAATATGGCCAGCTCCCTTCCTCCGCTAGTTTGTCGATCTGATTTAACACATTCTCCTCTCCAATTAGGAATGCTCCCCAAATTGCAGTCAGCCGGAGATGTGAAGACCCCCTGTTGTTTACTCAAACAACAGAGCATATTAGACCTTCCTCTCTCTCCACTCTAATAACATAACCAGCTCTGAGCACGTGCACTGTTGTTTCTTACATTTCACCTGCAAGTCAAGTACAAGCATGAATATAAAGACAGAATATAAGAACTGACAGAATATAAAAACACATTATATACAGACATTAGATGTGAAGACCCAGAGAGGTGAGTGCTGTGGTTTTGAATGGGTCTGCTACATCAAAAACGACAAAAAGTAGCTAAAACTCAGGGGGCTTTTGGGTAATTATGAGGTTGTGAAAATTCTGTGTAGTTTGAATAGTGTGTAATTCCTGCGTCCATATCATCTCCATGAAATGTACTGAAATTGGGTAAGAGTACTTAGAAATACTCTATGGATCCATGGAAGGAAAAAAAACTCCATATCTCAGCATAGCAATGACTGGGAGAGTAGGAGCACGATAGACAGTTAGTGTGTGTTTCTGTGTGTGTCTGTGGGGCGGGGGGTTGGCAATAGGAAGAGCATTAGATGAGACCTTAGATGACATTAGATGATAGATTATGTACAGACATTTCAGTCAATGTGTGCTCAGTCTAGATGCATTACAGGAATAACTCACAATAGGATTTGAGAGCGCTACAATGATGATTCATATCATGATATCATGATGACCGTTCATGATATCCTGGACTGTTCATTCTGTCTCCCATATGTCTCTGAATGGAAGTCTCCATATAATTCTACTAGGATCATTCCCTGTGTGAGTGGATTGTTCATGTATTCGTCCCATGCTTTCATCTCTCTCCAGAGTACAGCATCTCGGCGGCGGCCATCGCCATCTTCAGTGTGGCCTTCATGATCCTGGGCACTATCTGTGCTTTGGCAGCCCTAGGCAAGGGCAAAGACTACATCTACAAGCCCGCGGGGATGTTTTATGCATTCGCTGGTAACACATGCTTCCCATCACCTTCCCATGATGCACTGTGAATAAACATGATTTGAATGTTTAAAATACAAACAGAGATCAGTACATCTGAAATACTCAGGACAAATGCCATCTGAGTTTGATTGAAGTCTTAAACGTTACAAGACAACAATAGGTGGGAAATTTCACACTGTACACTGTCCCTGTCTATGCCTCCCCCATGCCTGCTCCACCAGGTCTCTGCGCCATTGTGTCTGTGGAGGTGATGCGCCAGTCGGTGAAGCGGATGATTGACAGCGACGAGACCATCTGGATCCAGTACTACTACTCGTGGTCGTTTGCCTGCGCCGTCACCGGCTGCATTCTGCTGTTTGTGTGCGGCCTGGGCCTGCTGCTGCTCTCCATGCCCCAGATGCCACGCAACCCCTGGGAGACATGCATGGATGCCGAGCCCGAGCAAATGGAGTGACCGCACCACACCACTCCGGCTCCAATGTCAACGCTGTCTGACAAACACACAACGCAGCAGACGAGAAAACACCACTATTTTTGTTTTTGGAAAAAAAACACATTAAAGAAAAAAAAACAGAACAAACATCAACAGGGAGACCACAGAGCCTCCAGGAGGGTTTATAAACTGTGGTTGTGTGCCCTGGTTCATCATGATGATAGTGAGAAGTAAGCTGCCTTAAGCCCCGATGTCCCATGATCTATCAATTAGGTAGATCAACAGCAATGACTTGTATGTATTTAT